>LNAS01000183.1:0-97373 GCA_001630605.1 Pseudogymnoascus pannorum
GAGATATTAAGTCATGAAATTCGTGATTTAAGGTGTAAAATGGATTGGCACTTTCGCTATACATGCACGTTAAATTTACTTGATTTATCACCACAACCTTTTCAAACAATAAATAAAAAAAGGGTAAATTTATTACTGCTATATTTTCAAACGAAATATTTAAATTACGGGCCATGATAGGCAAAGAAACGTTATAGTAACAACATAATATATCATTCAATAGAAACCAGCTTATACGACGTCCAAAAACCAAAGTTAAATGTGCGCAAAAATCTCGTTGCCCATCCACATTCTCAGGCCCTATTGTTACACTCGCGCCACTCAGGTCTTATGCAGCTTACTCTTAAGCTTATCCTTCAAACCGGCCATCTTCTCACCCTCCGAGTTGCTATTGCCGCCATTAGGCGGCTTAATATCCATCTGCCCCGTCACCTTCTTCTCATCCGCACCCGAGCGCTTGATGCCCTTCTCCGTCAACAGGCCTACCCAAATTATTAGCACCCATCACAACCTTGAGTGTTAAAAATGAGAACTTACGATCAGCTTCCCTTCCGGCACCAGGAGCACTGGCGTCGAAATCACCACCATCAGCTTTCATCCCACTGCTCTTAACCCACAGCTCCCCCGTTCCCTCCCCCGCGCCACTCGTGCGACGCATGCCCTCTCCGCCGGGCTCGCCGGGAAGATGTGCAGTCAAGCTCGAACGGCGACCAAGGGGTGCGCCTTCACTTTCACCAGGAACGGCACCAGCACCAGTAGTTGTACTAGGCCCTCCAACATCCCTAACCTTCTTCCCCTCAGCATGCGTCGTTGACGCCGTCACATCAGCTGCATCCGCCTGACCACCTCCACCTGATACCCTCCCCTTCTGTCCCCGCTCCTCCACCTCATCCGAAAACCTAGCCTTCTGTGCTCCCTTCCCCACATCCTCCGTTCCCTTCCCCGTATACCCCTCTTCACTAGGCCTATACCCATTCTCATCCCTCTCCCCAACATCCTGCCTCCCCTGCCCTGCACTCCACAATCCCGCACCTCCCGCCGCAGCACCAGCACCAGCGCCGGTGTATGCTGCACCGGCACCGCTTCCAGGCGTCTCGGCTGCGCTCATGGCGCGCGCCGCAGTCTCGCGGGCGGAGGAGTAGGAGCCTCCGCCGGCTTGGCGGCTGACAGTGGAGGGGATGGGGATTGTACCTGAGGCTGGACCGGAGCGGGGGGAGATGTCAGAGGAGCGGCGGGGTTCGCTTCCGCCGGTGGAAGAGGACGTGGGAGCGAAGCCGCCTGTTGTGCTGGTGGTGGAAGTGGTTGGGGCGTATCCGCCTGCCGTGCCAGTGGTGGAAGTGTATCCACCTGTTGTGCCAGAGGCGGACGTAGTCGGAGCATATCCACCAGCTGTGTCGGTAGTGGAGGTGTATCCACCTGTTGTGCCAGTGGTGGGGGGGTCGCCTCTTGAAGCGGCGATTCGCTGCTGGGATGCCTCGTCTAGATTACCAGCATCGTATGGCTCTCCTGCCTTGGTATTCCCTGTCCGTCCCGAAAGTGGCTCATGGCTATACTCTCCAGCGACATTGGTGCGTGTGGTAGCATTTGTGGTAGTCTGGCCGTGCTGCCCATGCTCGCCGTGCTCGCCGAAGAGGGCTTCGGTTGCGGCGCTGGCGGCGCGGTGGATGGTCTCCATTGTTACTATGATGTGGTAAAAGCTTCGCGTGTAATGGCTTGGTGTGAAGTTAAATCGTCTGCATGTATTCCTTATTTCCAGAAGAAGAGAAGACTTTGAAATGCGGGGAGGGGAGGAGGCATATATCTTCCCCCCCTTGACCTTGAATCGCTGACGTCGACCATGTATGTGGCAATGACGGTCTGTCCTGCCTTTCCTGCCTTGCTTCACCTCTTCCAGCCCGGTTCACCTCCATCCTTCCCCTATCGACGACCTAGATCGTCCCTTACCATAGTACAGCGGCCCTGATGAGTGGTGGTACCGGAGTACATGACGTCGTGCATGGAAGGGGAATGATGTCATACATCTACAACTTCAGCTTGTCGCTTTTGGGCAATAATTGTGCGGGACATGGTTTATCCGTGCCCGACTGACTACAGTTATTTTATTCTGTGCGATGAGATGAAAGGCCCGCAAAGGGGATGCGTAGGTATTAATTCTAGGCTACGTTTCTAAAGTAAAATTTCCTCCCGAATTTTGCGTTACTCGTGAAAAAGTGCATTTATAGCACTACGATGCCACCCTTGGCAAGAATTTACTCGCAATGTTCCGTGCCATCAGCATGAGTATGGCACTCCTTTCCTGCGTTTGCATCAGTCGCCGTAGCTTCCGGCGCAGCAGCAGTCGTGGTTCCAGGGATAACTCTCGTTGGGTTAACTGTCGTGGCAGCAGCAGCGGCGGATGAGGTAGTGGCGCTCCCGGTATCATGATCGTGATCATGCTCCTCCTCAACTAACTTGCCCGCACATCCCTCGCCCGGAACCGAAATATCATACGCATACGCCTCGAGCGCGAAATACGACAGCGATTGGCTGTTACGCGCAGCGTCGGTGTGATTCACGCCCTTTGCCAGCTCGAGAAGCTCAGGGTAGCCGTCGGCGTAGTGGCCGACTTCGTCTTCACCGACAAGCGGAACGTGGTACAGACGGTGAATGAGGTCTGCGGCCCAGTAGTCGTTGGGGCGGCCAGTTGCCATATCAAAGCCACGTGCACAGAGGGCCTCTAGGGGACGACGGGTTGTGTAAGAAAGAGGGCAGATGACGGTTTCAGAGGTGGCGTTGGATCCTCTGTGGTGTCCTGCATAGCCTACACTTGGCGTTAGAGGGGTCTGTGTTGGGAGAGAAGATGAAAACTTACCTTTCTGGGTTGCGCAGTTCTTGTCTGGATCGTCGCAGCGGAAGATGACACCATCGCGGTTACCGGTGGCGATCTTGTCCAGCCATCCGATGACAGGGGCTGTTGGGCCCTGTCCAAAGTACTTCTGGAAGAGCTTGGATTCGTTGCGGTGGATGAGGACTAGAACATGGTTAACCTCTGACCTGCGAAGGGGCCGAGTCACATCATCACTATGAAGTGATAACGTGACAACATCGGAGAGACATACTATGTTCCTTAGCATGCTGTGCTATGGCGACAGCTTGCTTGAGGCCAGATGTGATCTCATGGCGCTCAGTGGAGTTGCACGATGGGTGAATGACGAAGTCGGACACATATCCTTTGCTCCAGTCATAGACCGGAGTAGGAGTCGAGCTTGCAAGGGCCGCAGCGGTGGAGGTAAAGGGAGAGTCCGAGACAACGGGCAGGGCTGCTGCTTGGAGAGCTTGAAGGGATACCCCAACGACGACCGTAGAAAAACGCATTGTGATAGCGGGGTAGGAACTGATAGACAGGACTTGTACGGGTTGAGATGACAGCTTCAAAGGAGATCTGCGAGGGGCAGGGAGAGCTGTTTATATACCCACGGAGCAAGCTGCATGCCGCATATACGACAGCTGCAAAGCTGCACAGCTTACCTGCATCCTGCTCTTCTTCCCCCCATGTATGTTCAATACCCCCACCCCATTTCCACTCCACTTCCAACCTCAGCCTCCTCCATTTCTTCCAATTCTTCCCATTGAGGAAAGATCGTATGCAACAAAAGTGAGAAAATGTATCGATACCTTGTTGGACAGTGGATTAGTTGCGTGACACCCACGTTCTTAGTGGTATGTACACATAGACACCCGGGTTACGTTGACAGGGACGCTAAATCGGTAGTACCGCAACCTTCATGGGCGTGCTAGCCTCGTGGTAACGTCTTACCTGTGCCAAGCATGTCAATTATGCCAATCACGGTATTCATGCTAGTCCACCCCCACGGAGCGTCCATTTTTAATACTTCATACGTAGAAAATGCTAAGAAATGCCTAGGCTTGGCCGATGGGACTCTTGAATCCCTTTTAACATATCGATCCAATTAGATATAATCTTATATTCGTTTTTAATCGGCTACATCTTTTCACGCACAAAAGGCATCTAATATATTTATCCATCAAGGTGCCCTTCCAAGACCAGCCAAGAGACAAAGATTCACTTGGCGGGAAGGTGTTGGAGTTGCTTACAGTATAGCTCGCAAATATCCCAATGTGAGCGAGTTTTTGTTTGTTCGGTTTACTAGGTTTACTTCGTTTACGCTTTGCGATTCTTTACACTTACTGGTCCGAGAGAGAGTGGGGGTTGAATCATCGTATGTTGGACCCTTTTTCAATCAATCCTTCCGAAGTCGACCCTTTTCTCTCTTTCGACCACTTTTTATAAGATAAAAACGTGCTCCGCCTCGGGAATTTTCTTTCGCACATCAAAATTCAAATTCATTCCCTTCGTCTCTATCAAGTCTGCGTTTGTCGGACAAGATGCTTTCGCGACCCCTGATAATCACCGTTGCGGTGGTCATCCAATTCTTGGCCGTGCCAGCGATTGCTCAGGTCACCCTGACCGGCTGTCACTTACATGATGGTGTTGAGTAAGAATTCCCTCTCCTATCCCTACGGCACTCTATTGCCAAGTTCGGCTTTGAAGAGTAGTAAGGGTTAACATTAACCTCCAGATTCTGTTTCCTCCCCAATGGCGAAGAGACTCAGATAGGCGGTAGTCCAACAAGCTCTTCAGTTAGCGCGTCTCCTACTGCGCCAACTTCTGTAGCAGCAGCGACAACAGCTACAGCGCAGACAACTGCTATCACAGGCTGTCATAACCATGAGACAACACAGTGAGTGCCATCCCCTATCCCGTGTGCGACATAATCATGCTGACCATAGATAGGTTTTGTATCAAGGGTGATGGAGAAGAAGTCCAAGTTATGGCTACCCAGACTGGTGATACTCCTTTACCTACGGCATACACTGGATGTCATTCACATGGCACAGAAATGTAAGTTACTATTTCTACTAACTCGTGCCTCCTATCCCTTCATCGATTGAAGGCATAACATCGTCGTCGCTCTCAATGAGCAATAGCTAATACATTGGTTAAAGGTTCTGTATCGCGCCTGATGGAACCGAAGTGGAGGTAGCATCTGCTGCAGCTGAAGAGGGGCACTCGGACGAGAACTCGGAAGAATCTGGGAGTTCAGAGGGAGAGAACTGTCACTTCCATGCTGGTGTAGAGTTAGTAACCTAGCACGAACTAGTTGTGAATGAGCGTCTACTAATCCATAACCTACAGACATTGTGTAGGAGGGTCTGCAGAGACTACCTGCGAGAGGAAGGATAGGGATTACAACATCAAGCTTCGCATTGGGCTTATCTTCCCAATGTTGTTTGCGAGCGCACTCGGTGAGAATTATTCAAAGTCGTGGCTTCGACCAATACTAACAATGAATAGCTGTGTATGCGCCCCTGATTTTGAAGAAGATGCTCAAGATGGACGGCTCGGGCATCGTGTTTACCATCATCAAACAATTTGGCACTGGAGTCATTATCGCAACAGGTTTCGTTCATGCACGTTCAATACTCCCCTCCTTCCAAGTCCACAGCTAACATTCTCCAAGCTCCTGACTCACGCAGAACTCATGTTCGGCAATGAGTAAGTCCCCTTCAAAGCCAACGAACTCCGCACGCACTAACCCCCCCAAAGATGTCTAGGAGAACTAAAATACGAAGCAACCACAACCGCCATCGCCATGGGCGGCGCCTTCCTAGCCTTCCTAATCGAATATTTCGGCCACCGCCTCGCTAGCTGGCGCCGCCACACTATCGACACCCAACACGTCGCCAATGCCAGCCCACAAGGCGAACTCGCGCAAGCAGAGGCCATCAAAGGGCACAACTCTCACAGCGACTCCGACACCCCCGGCCTCGCAGCCCTAAGCCACCACTACAACACCGAGCCCTGCTCGTCCGTAAACCCAAACGACACGATGACAGTCCTCGTCCTCGAAGCGGGTATCATCTTCCACTCCATCCTCCTAGGAATCACCCTCATCGTCGCCGGTGACTCTGTATTCATCACCCTCTACGTCGTCATAATCTTCCATCAAATGTTTGAGGGTCTCGCGCTGGGTGCCCGCATCGCAGCACTGGAGCCCGATACCATCGAGGGAGAGGTATCTCCCTGGCGCAAGACGAAGAATTGGGCTATGCCGCTTACATTTGCTGTTATCACTCCCATTGGAATGGCTATCGGGATTGGGGTTTTGCACAAGTTCAATGGGAATAACCCTTCTACGATTGTTGCGTTGGGAACGCTTGATGCGCTGTCAGCGGGAATTCTGATCTGGGTTGGTCTCGTGAGTATGTGGGCGCATGACTGGCTGTTTGGAGAGCTGAAGGATGCGCCGATGGTGAGGACCATTATAGCGCTTGTGAGTTTGATTTGCGGGATGGTGCTGATGGGCGTGCTTGGGAAATGGGCGTAAATGGATTGGAATTGGGAATTGGGAATTGGGAAATGGATATATGCTTTTGTGCGTAAATGTGATGGGAGGTAAAAAATCTGGGAGATAAAGGCGGACAGGGCGGTAATTTGGGAGTTAGCAAGGGCGGAGAATTTTAGATACCCTTTAAGGGGGTGTTAGTAGGTGGCATTCAAGCTAGATGGGAAGGTATTTCCGGATCGGCTTATTACGAGAATAGAAATAGTTTCATCGACTTCAAAAGATTTCCGTACTCTCGCTCCCAATCCCCTCGCGCGAATGCGCCCACAGCCCAGAAACCTATCATCCCATACCCCCCTTCCTAACACCACCACACTCTCAGCCTGGCCAGGAGTCCCCTACCCAAGGCCGTGGTATGTACAGCTAGCTACCGACTCATCACTCCATCCCTCTCCATCACCAGATTCTCGCTTTGCCCTAGTGCTCCTCCCTTTATGTCTCAGAGACCCCTACAAACCCCCTTGCGCACACCTTTTATGCATCCCTCGCATCAACCACCGAAGCGAAGTAGACGAGCAAAATCAAACCACCTCCCCGCTTCCTTCCCCAGCGCAAAACGGCATCAATACCAATCCTCCATCCATCACCACCACAACACGCCGACACGAGAAGCAATATTGCCCGTCCCCCAAACATAAAACCGGGTCTTGTGGTCTAGTGGTATGATTCTCGCTTAGGGTCCACCCTACAGCTATTGTTTGCGAGAGGTCCCCGATTCGATCTCGGGCAAGACCCTATTTATTAGCTTATCAGCATAACTTTTTTTGCAATTTTTTTTTGACGTCTTTGCTTTTGAGTAAAGGGTTGTTGTTATTCGTTGTCTCGCTAGAGATGGGCAATTGCCGATACTAGGGTAGGGGAGGGGTTTTACTTGGTGGGTCGAGGTTTGGAGGGAACGGGGGTATGCATTGAGAAAACTTGCGATAGGAGGAGGTTACTTGATAGTAGGGAGGGGTTAATGGTCTTCTATGCTCATGACACTCATTTTGTGGTGGGCATTTTTGATATTCGCAGCATAGCAAGAGCAGAATGAACAGGGTTGATATTGCAACCCAGGACATTTCTTCTTGGGCACTACAATTCTATTGATATAGGTCTCTCTGTGATCACTACAACTCCGGGCATTATGCCACCATTCGATAGATTTCGAGGATCAATCGAAGCAAAGCATCAGGCGGTTTCGCCGGATAAACCAGTAGTTCAATGTCGAACGTTTTGAATTGTCGGTGGAGAATTCGTTCATCGATTACCCCCTTTTCTCACCACCATCACACATTTCCTACCACATCCCTTTTTCTCGTCACCACCCCCACCCCCGTCACAAAACCCTTCTCACTATCAAAAATCCTTTGTCAGTACAAAACCGCCTGTCTGTCAGATGCAGGCCTGCATGTCTGGCACACTCAATCCATCAGAGTCCTTACCCGTCGCTTTCCAGTATTCCAGGCCTGCATGTCTGGCACACGCAATCCATCAGAGTCATTACCCGTCGCTTTCCAGTGTTCCAACTCAGTATCCCGATAAGGCCTTCGTTCACAGCTGGGGGCTCATCTTCTTCCCGCAAAAAGCACCATGACGCTCTCTACTGTTATACCCAACCATATAAAATAGGGTTTGAGCATAATAGCCAATCTCGACAAAGTGCTCAGCTACGGCCCGTCGACCGGAAAGGGTACGCCGCTAGGCGGGACATATTGATCGTAGGAGAAGGGGGATCAGGGGATATGCATTTTTGGGCTTTTTGTCCGAAAAAAAATACGGCGTCCTGAAGTGGTCACCGTGGTGTGATGACAGCAAATGGAAATGGATGGGTTCGAGTAGCGGCGTACGTAAAACACCCCAGCGAATTGTAGAGATGTATTGAGAATGAGGTGAGAAAGAGTGAGATATGAGTAAACATGAAAAATAAAAAGTACTCAGCCTAGCCACTCACATTTTCTCCAGTAATATTCGCAGAAAAATCCCTTTATTCACATCGAACGAAATTGGGAATGCCAGCGGAGATACCGGAAATACAGCCCTTATAAAGGTATCCCTATTCCGTCCCTACCCCGTCTCACCCCCCACAACCTCCAAAACTCCAAAACTCCAAAACTCCAAAACTCCAAAACTCCAAAACTCCAAAACTCCAAAACTCTCAAAACCACAAAAACAGTCAGACTGACCTATGACGCATATAAGGCCAAACCACCACCGCCATTACCACAGTAAACCCGACCCCACCCACCCACAACCCCATCTCACCAGGCAGCCGGACAATAATTCTCGCCGACAGCCCACCACCACACCACCAACCCCACCCCTGCATTGACGCGACGCGCGCGACCCGCTAAACACGCGCCGGTATCGGGATGCCGCGGTGACACATGGAAAACCATGCTCTCCATCGGGCACAGCGCAGCCCTAGGGACCGCGGTACTCCAAGTGTATTAGTACAGCTATACAGAACTGTACAGTACTACTGGTACTACTGCACGGTAGTTAGCTTGCGGCTCGGATTGCGGATTGGAAATCTCGGATTGGAAATGCCTTTTTCTCCAAAGTGAAGTGATAGTCGCGATGGCGTCAGAGTGGGAGATAGGTTGGGCATGGGGGGATGTAGGGATTTGTAAGCTGGATGCGCCCTGTGGTTTACAGTTTGCGCAGGGCTTGGGCGGGTTAGGCGCTGTTGCGTTGTGTCTTGCCTGTGGCAGTGATGCAATGTGACTCTGAGGCTGTGAATGCGTGACTCCTCATCAAGGAGAAGGCTACGCCGTCGCAACGTCAGAGTCGGCATGGAATCCACGTGGACCTACCGACTCGTACTCGCATCCCCTCCCCTCCTTTCTCCTCATTGGAGATGACTGACTGACTGAGAGGCTGAGTCACTTCGGCGTCGCATTTCTCTCCCTCCGTCTCTCTGTCTGGCTAGTCCGCTAGATTTGCTTACTTACTACTCACTTATGCCCCCGATTGGAGTGCCGAAGACACACCGGCTGGGACGCCGGACAGGGATGTGGCCATGAGGTCGGACAGCACAAGAGGGGATCGACGGAAAGCTTATATTCGTTAGTGAGTGGGATGGGGCGCATGTGGTAGGTGCTGCATCGGAGGATTGACATGGGCTACGCGTTTTTTTTTCTTCCTTGTCTTTCTTTCGGTGAGTGGGTTGGGCGTGAATGACTGGGAAGAGAAATTGGAGAAGAAGGGGGGGAATGTGAGAAAGGAGATGAGGGTGGTTAGTAGAGTTATATACAGTAGAGAAGAGTGGATTACAGTTGCAGTACATAAGTACAGTATTGGGATCGACTATCTCAGTAGAGAAGGAGCTGTTGGAGGCTGGAGATTGGAGCTGTCAACGAAATTAGGTAGTTGGTACTGTTGGTACTGGTGGTACTGGTGGTACTGGTGGTACTGTATTTAGATGTGGTGGGTGGCTGTCAATTGGAGGTAGCTGTTTGAGGAAGGACGTCTCGTTCGTATTAGGATTAGAGTACGTATACGGAGAGTACGGTAGGAGTACGTCGTAGAACCTATACCAGATAGTCTACAGTCTACAGTCTACAGTCTACAGTCTACAGTCTACAGTACGAAAGTACTCTCTACGTACTCTTCGGTACGTATAGTATGACACCCCATTCCTATTCAGTACAACAACCACATGCCCAATCACCACCTCCCAATCACTAATATCACTAAATATCAATAATCTTTATCACTAATTGTCACTAATTATCACCAAATATCATCCCGCCACAGCACCATCCCAGCACCCATCACCGACACCGCACGGGTCATCAATGCCTCCATCCACTCCGGTACCCACTCCCATCCACCCCCAATCCACCCCCATTAAATCGCTAACCCACCCTCCGTTACAGCTCCTAGACCCCCCTAGCCCAATCCCCATTCCCATCCCAATCCCCAATCCTCAATCCCTAATCCCTAATGCCGAACCCCGTCCCTGCTTTTCCCCCTACAGTAGTAATATCCTTATATTCTAGGCTGACAATCTTCACCGTCTGACTCACCCCGCAAAACTACTCTACTACTCTACCTGTAAACTGTATTTTGTTTAACTGCTTATGCGTAGTTGTAGTTGTAGTTGTAGTTGGAAGTTGTATAGTGAGTGTACCGTACCATACAGGCATCAACCTTGGTCAACCCTTAAATCTCAGGCTGCAATCACCCAAAACCCTCCAAACCTCTTCCCAATCCCCCAGGCATCAATCCATCAAATCCCATCCGTTCTCACACCTTCCCAACTCCTCCTCTCTCCACTAAAAACTATTCCCACTAAAACACAAACTATGAACGTCCTTCCCATCCTAGCAAAAAGCCCAACCCGGTACCGGTGCTTCTCATTTTCATCCACTTCTCCCCTCCACTCCCCAGCCCCATTCTGACAGCTTGGCTACCTCTTTTGACCACTCTTTGCTCTCTCTTGCTACCTTGCCAACAAGTACTTTGCCGAGATATGCAGCACGGAGTAATCTAGCAATGCAAGTGGAAAAACTCGGCTCGACCGCAGTCTGGCCCGTGTTCGTCCTGGGTATCTGGGCATCTGGGCATACATAATCTATTGTATGGTATGTATGGTATGTATAGTCCACGCTACACTCTGGGCGTAACCATACATAGTACACATACTACACCAAGGCTTACCATAGTACCAATATAGTACACCACGCTCAACTGGAAACCACAAGCCACAAATCGCTCGGCAACACACTAAACACACGTTGTTATCCCGCCGTTCCCTTCCTTCCCTGTTCGCCCACAATTCCCACACCCCGTCCCCCCCCCCATTCCGGCCGATCTGTGCCAATGAGGGAACGAGCGGCGCGTGTTAGCCGGCCCGCCCATCGGTGTGATTGGGGCTGACCCATGCAGGGTTTAGGCCGTAGGGGACTTAGGGAAGGTGCTTGGTCGTTTTTGTCATCCGTGCCTTCCCCATCCATCATCCCTCAAGGTGCAGTGCGTGTGTTCTACCTAGACGCGACAACCATCCTTGAGGGGGAGGTGGAAGAATGGCGATGGGGGGGTGGGGGAGGTTATAAGAGTATCTGTCCCCACTCCACTCTCTGGATACGTTTTTGACGTTTCCCTTCTTCCTCTCTCCCCTCTTTCCCTCTCTCTATTTTTCCACATATCGCCGTGCATTGTTGCGGTTAACAACTATGGAGTGAACTGTTCCAGCAATTCTCCACTCTTCGAATTAGCAAAACCTCGCAAACGTCCGAAAAGGGAATTGGTTTCGTTTGGGATTGGGCTCGACTCGACTGGACTGGATTGAGGAGACTGCTTAGCTTCTGACGCAGGACGACGAGAAGGAAGTGGGACGGGAGAGAGAACAACGGGTCTGAGTCAGAAGGTGCATCTTCAACGACGACGACGACGACCACGAGTGACGGGGTTGATCCTCATATATGAACGCATCCCGACAGAAGACGACGAACATCAATAACAACGAATCCAAACGTGCCTCTCCTTTGATCTTCATATCGTCTTCAAGTCGATTCTCAATACATACGACAGCTTTAGATCTCAATTGATTCGATTCTCATTCATCACAATAGGATTCCAGATTCTAACCTGTGCCCTGTCAACTGCATATACCAACCTGCACTGAGTCAACCACAAATTCTCGAAAAACAAACTTCGTTGCGCCGACCGCACATACACGATACAAACAAATACATTGAGCCAACCTCACATATCCCCGACACACATAAACTATCCGCCTCGAGTCAATCCTATATTCGCTCCGAAGAGCACGCGACAGACCCAAACCAAGCACCAGTCCACAACCCACCATGCCACTCCCCTCCTTCTTCCGCACCTCGTCCCCCGCAAACGACACCGACACCATCGCGGATACGAACACAATCGCAGATACCATCGCAAGCTCCTCGATTTCCACCCACCTCACCATCCCCTCGTCTCGCGCCTCCATCTCCTCTGCTAGCAGTAATTATGACCCTGCCTGCCCATCACCCTACCGCATCGACACACTGCTCTCCGCTCCCATCATGGAGAGGCACTACGCACCCATAACCACCCTCTCCATCAACATCGAATCACCGCCGCTCGTCTTCTATGGCGGTGCAGCAACGAGTACAGGTGCCTTACTATCAGGTCAGATGAAGCTCGATGTCGGAGAGGATGGGTTCGAGGTTCAAGGGTTCGCCATGCGTCTCGCAGTTGACGTGACTATGAAGAAGCCCTTCAACGCCACCTGCCCAGATTGCACAACCAAGTCCTCCGACCTTACAGTTTGGAACTTCCTCCCCGAAACCACAATCCTTAATAAGGGTGAGTCATTGTCATAGCCTCTTTACCATACCCTAAACTAACACCACCAAGGCGAACACTTCTTCCCCTTCTCCTACCTCCTCCCAGGCCAATACCAAGTCTGCACTCACAGCTCCCTCTCCTCGGTAACCTACACCCTCCGCGCCCTCCTGACACCCACCAACACCGTTCCCCTTCACCTCTCCCACCCCCTCAACGTCCGCCGTGCCATCCGCCCACCACTCTACCCGCGCCACTACATCCGGGACTTCCCTCCCACCCCCATCTCTGCGCACCTGGCCCTTCCGCCACTAATCCACCCCACCGGCGCCTTCGCTGGCTCGCTGAAACTAAGCGGGATGACCAACTTCGTGCTCAAGCGCGTCAACTGGCGCCTTGACGAGACACAGACCGTGTTCGCGCCATCGTGTCGCAAGCACATGCCGCGCGCGGGCTATGTCAAGGGTGTCGTGCGGTCGTCTTTCTCCACGCTCGGCTCCGCGGAGCTAACGAGCGGATGGGACCGACCGACAGCTTCCACAACGACCCTAGAGTTCTCTTTTGGCATTGCCGACGCGAACAAGGCGCTGTGCGACGTCAAGACCGAAGATGGGACCGAGACGGCGCACGCGCTGGTTGTGGAGTTGCTGGTCGAGAGTAAGCATGGCACGCGCCTATTGAGGATGCGCTTCTACCCCGTTGTGACGGAGCGTGAGGAAGGTGGCGTGGCGTGGGACGAGGAGGCGCCGCCAGTGTATGGGGAAGCGGGGAAACCGCCGCCGGGTTACATGTATGTTGCTGGCCGTGGCGAGGTGCCGAGGTACGAGGAGGTTGTTGGTGGCAGGGGACGGGGAGCGGGTGCGGGTATTATGGAGGGTGTTGCTTTGGCGGGGTAGTGCGGGGTTTTCTTGTGGACGTCTTCTGGAAGGCTTCAAGTAGAGTGTGTCTTTTATCATTCTCTTTTTGGGGGGTGAGAGTCCCCGCGTTTTTCATGAACATAAGATATTTAACAGGCGTTGGATGGGCAAAATACCAGGCGTTTGAATACGGGGCGGGATTTCATTTGTATTTTTTTTTGTTAACATTTGGGATAGGGCGGGCATGGGCATCATGATGAGGGATGGTGGGCAATAGATTGGGTTCTTTTATGTCCCTATTTTTATATTTTTATTTTATCTCTTCATTTTTTGGGGGGGTCATACAGGCAGATTAGTGTACTGTAGATATGTATATAGCCTGGGCTATTTATACAAGGAAGTTATCATCAGGCTTGATGTGTAGGAAATCTCATAGTCGAGTTACACCTCCTGAATCCTTGTGTCGCCCGAAAGTCTGCGTGAGGACTGTGCTTCCGGCCATTATTGGCAGTCATTATCAACGATGATATCTGCATAGTTTCCAGAAATGAGGATATTGAAATGAGTTACTGACGAAACAGGTTTCAAAGTGAGTAACCCATCGTATGATTACTGTTTATAATAACTGGGCGTTTGTAGCTTAATCATAGTCACACGCTTCACTAGCCGAAATAATGATCATGGCGAATCAAAATACCCTACAACGGATTATGGAAACTATGACTCGATCAAAAGAAAATATCGTACTCGTAGTGAACATGTATGTACTTGATACCCTCTTGTATATACCATAATCTAGTATCTATAGGAACTATAGAGCACTGCAGAAACGACACGCCCTGGTGGTAAAGAAGAGCGTCTATAAGAAGACCAAGCGAGTATCGGAGGCCATGATAGTTGCAGAATCAGCGGAAGAAGGCTCTTCCGCAATGGACATGGATGGGGATGTCTCTGATGATGATGTTAGTGGGTAGTTGATAGGCGCAAGTAGGGTGGCGTTAGAGGAGTTGTTATATACATATGTAGAAGAGTCATTCGCAGGCTTCAAGAGATATATAGATAGGTCAAACAGCCATCTTTATATTACTCGCAGAAAGGGTGCAGAACGAAGCGCTAAAGCTTTTGTTAAAGGCTAGGGGGTCATGCAGGTTTCGAAGTTAGTAATCGATATTATTATTGCCACGTATAGTAACTCAGCAATTGCAGTTTAATCAAAGACGTTATCAATGACAATAACAATATCAGCTTCTATCAATGAGAATATTTATATGGATTACTAGCTATCCAAGTTGAGTTGCATCATCTCACTTTGAAGAATCCACGCCACAACCCAGAGGCTGTGAAGATACCAAGCGGATCAATATCCGCTTGGATCGCGACCAATCGCTGCTTGTTTCCCTCACCATAGCCTGAGAAAACATCCTGCCCCTGATTCGCATAATTGATATATATATAAGGATGCAAGACATCGAGTGTCTCGGCAGCCTGTTTGAAGCTCACGATGAAACGACTCGCAAAAGCATGTGCATCTCCATCATCACTGTTGCTGGTCCAGCTTACCGAAAGGAGGTTGACTGGTCCGCCGTTAGTATGTCATTTTATGTCAACATTGATAATGTAGAGACTCACCAACGAGATGCCCTTTAACGTCTATACCGAGAGCATTTCCTCGTCTTAACTTCATTCTCTCAATCGCCACAGCTGGAATAGAGTACGTGATCAATCCCGGGCGGACTGCAGTTGAATTTCCCAACAACTGAATGTTTTTCTTGAATATCCCAAGAGCTTGCTTGCCAAGCTCCACAGATGGATAATGCGTCAGAGATGCAAAGATATTCTTACAATAGCATTAGCGCTCTTCACCAACCTTTCCGCATTATGTCTTTCTGGTCCCCTTCTTATAATAACGTACCTCGTTTGTCCAAGAGGCCCACTAAACGCCGTGCTGTTTGCCAAGCTGTTGATGCCTCCAGTAAGGTTACTCAAAGCCGGGATTGCATTTAAAGCGTCAAACACTGGCGGGTTGAGAACAGGTTCGGAATACCGTTGAGTGCTAGACAGAGTATAGCGATTCTGTTCTGCAGAATAGGCGTATCGATACTCGAGTCCGATGTTAGTATCTTCAGAATCCTCCAAGATGAAAATTCTCTCGGCCTCCTCGAGGAACAGGTCTGTCTGATCGTCACCAAAGGTGCGCGAGCCCGCATACACAGGGTCCTGAGGAAAGACAGTCATGTTGAACGACGTCACGATGCCGAAGTTGTTGCCGCCGCCTCGAAGAGCATAGTATAGGTCCGGATGTTGATTTTCGGATACTGTTACAATAGTTGAGTTCGGAAGCACAATCTTTACTAGTTAGCAGGGACAGATAATGCGTATTAGAGCAGTACATACCTCATACTCGAGGACACTGTCCAGGGCCCATCCGTGCTTTGCTACGAGGACCGAGGTTCCGCCACCAAGTGCAAATCCACCCATCCCAACTTGTCCTACCCTTCCAGCAATAGTAGCCAAGCCGTACGGATCAAGCGCAGCAAAAACCTGGCGTGTGACAGCTCCGCCACCGGTGCGAGCAGTGGTGAGGTCGTCTGAGACTACCGTTGTATTCATTAAACCAAGATCGATTGTGACTCCACCTGCTGAAACGGAGTCGTCTGGAAATCGTGAGTGGCCACCGCATTTGACTGCGAATCTACACCAGTTATCCACGAGCACTTGTAGGACCTGTGAGACCTCTCCGGCAGATGCAGGTTCGACACGGCAGACATAGATAGTCTGCAACTGCTTTTGGTCCCAGATGGTGAAGTTGGTATCGGCTGCTTTGTAATGTAGCCTTCCTGGAAATTCCGAGGCAAGTGTCTCGCACTGCTTTTGTTAGACTATGTTTCTCAGGAACATTGGAGGCTTCCTGTGACATACAGCTTGCTGGCAATTTCCCTCGCTAGCAGGTGGAGAAATACAATTCGTTGGGTGCCCGGCATTGAGAACGCTTGATGAGGCAAATGGGAGTGCCAACAGAACCGCAAAGTGTGTATACCACATCGTATCGGTAGGAGAAGGTAGAATGCAGTGTGCTTGTCAAACTGCCTCAGCCAGAATCGAGAAAGATGCAGGCCATGATGCTCTCTTTATAACTCTGTTGCTCGGCGATTTCTGTTCTTTATTGCCGAATTTTCTTAACGACAACTACATGAAGCGTCCGGGGAGCCGATAAATGAAGGATGACGAAGCTCTATCGCATATTCCAAGAAATAATCAACAGCCAAGAACCCTCTTTGAGTATGAAAAACGGCCCGATGCACCTCTATAATGGAATGTTTCGATCCGATCAACAACACAGCTCATGCTACATAGGAGCGCATACAGGTTGTTAAGACTTGGCTTCCTACTTCCCGAAGTCTAGCCGATGCTGCTGAGCAATTCCGTAATATTTGGGTAAGGCACAGCCACAGGCACTAGTAACTCTATAATCGCATATGGAAATTCCAATATATTATAGTTTTAACACACTTCCGAGATAGAGATAGATGCAAGGTGCAGATGCAGGTGGATGACATTTGTATCCACACTATCCTGGTAACCCCGCCCGCCCTGTGGGCCACTTAACAGAGTTCCCATAGTATTGCTGGCGTTAAAATGTGGGGCATTGATGCCCTCATATAACTTATCATCAGTTCACATGTAGGTCTCCGTGAATTCCATTACTTCGATACGGATTCTCTCTATTATCCCCATACACATTGAATGAACAGAACTACCCCTATTTCCCTTTGAATGGTAATATTTACGTTAATGACGTTGACAACTGGCTGGGGGTGGAAGACACTCCCTAGAAGAGGAAAACCGAATCACAGGGCGGCCCGTGAGGAGACCAACTTGAAAAGCTATTGGCAGGAGCGAAGATGCGGGGGACATCTCAGAACGTCAACGAGGTACTATTAGTGCTTAGTGTAGCCTTTCGAATTATGATTAATTAGTGAACTGGTACTACACTTGATAGTACCTTTTCCTGTACTGTCACAATTCTCACATCACAAACCTTTTTCATTCCCGAGGATTTAAGAGTCAATCAGACACTGCGAATAAAAGTTCCCTTGAAGCTAGGAAGTCTATCAATAAATTATTATCAGTTACCAGGGTGCGCGGCCACTTATGGAATACCGAAATGTTCTTTTTGCGTGCGAAGCCACTCTTTAGCATCATCCTTTGAACCACGTTCGTGGTCAAATTGCCACTTAATAAGTCCATCCAGCGCCGCCTTCATAAACGGACCAGTGGTCTTGAGATTAAAAAGCCCTTTGATATCGTTCCCGTTAAGGACTAGCTTGATGGCCGGCGCGTCTTGTAGGTTCTGCTGAAAGACTAAGTTCATAAATGTAGAATAACGCTCGAGATGCGCCCTGAAAAAGCTCTCCTCTAGTGCTGATTGTTCATGTACCACTTCCGCCAATAGTGAATAAAGGACTTGAAGTTTCCAAGTTGTACCCCATGATCTAATCGCCATGCCAATTATGCTCCGTGGAGTGGCAGAACTGTTAGGGGCTGCTGCCAAATCGATAGTTGACTGGATATCATCCATATGTATAATCGAGTCTTGGACAAGTTTTGACATCCCACTTGTAGTCTGCATTGAATCCATTATGTCCTTAACAGCCCGTCCAACCTTCCGGTCCATATGTCTGAACCTAGCAATCGGAGCATACGCTGCTGTTATCCAGAGATCCTCACTCTTTTCCCCGCATTGGACTAACGTTTTCCCCAAGGATTTCCGTACCGTGGTAGTGTTGTCCAACAGCGTTGCCAGAAGCTGGATGGCATTGGGCCAAGTTGGTGGCCATGGATCTTTTGGGTCGTGGTTGGGAAGCGTTAGGGCCTGACGCAACTCGCTGGTATCAAGCGGACCAAGGAAGACTGTTGAATAAAGGCCTGCTTCGTAGATTAATCTGAACGCTTGCGACGGATTCTGACCCTTCATCATTTTCATTACCTCGATTCCAATCCTCTCACGTTTAACCTTTTCCACCAGAGCCCTATGTATCCTTTCATCCTTCATTGACAGTAGGGCTCCCTCGTCAATGCTATAACCCAACTTGCTTGCAAACCTGATAACTCGAAGCACTCTTAACGGATCATCTATGAAAGTCTGATAGGGCTCAAGAGGGGTCCTTATGATGCCAGCTGCCATATCATCAAGGCCCTTCCCGGTAAAATCTTTGACTTGTTGCGTATCTACATTGTAGAAGAGAGCGTTAATCGTAGCGTCACGACGAAGGGCGTCCCCCTTGGCAGTTCCAAACTCCATCCGCGGACTTCTGCTATCTGGTGTATAGACCTCTGTTCGCAAATTTACGAGATCTATATCCAGGCCAAAAACTATTCCAATAGCAGTTTCGAGATTCTTTGACATGCCAGGATTACAGGTGGTATTTTTGAAACCGGTGAAGAGAAGCCGGGAGGGAATGCCAATCTCTGTTGCCTGTTGACTGTATTCTTCCTCGTTTCGAAAATAGAAATCAGTGAGAATGTCGCCAAACTGTGCACCCGTCATTGTACTAAGTGCTATGTCGATGTCGGAGGACTGAATACCAAGTAATTTGTCCCTCACCCAACCCCCAGTGACCCAGATTTCAAGATTGGGGGCAGTCAAAGGAGGCATAGATCGGCTACGCTGCAGATCATCTCGGCAGCCTAGTAGAAGTTTCCTGAAAAGCTGCTCAGCAGGAAGCAAGCAGATGCTCTCATTCTTTCTTTTCATAGGTTCAAATTTGCCTGCTGTGTGTTAGCGACAGACGAAGTGTATACAATAATATCACCTATCCTTGCCTTGATTGGGTTTGAGCTTTTTACTAGCCAGGTGTGATGAATCCATCGTGTCAAAGCTCATAGTCCTGTACCCTAGTAGTTTTTACTAGCAGCTAAAGATGGCTGACTATTATATGTTACGAGAAGACCAGGTCAGGTGAGTCAAAGGCAACGACGAGGCTCCCCATGTTAACAGATAATGTAGTCGCTTACTTAATCAATTTCTAACGAGAGAATGTGTAATGAACCGTGCTCAATAACCCAATTTAACTCTATAACATAACGTATAGAGATAAATTTACAAGTCCTGTAGATGAGTTGACGAAATAGTGGTTCGAACCAACCGTGGAGAGAGCGAACAGGTGGGTGGAGTAAACGATGTTCAGGACCATATGAGCTAAGGCGGCTAGGCTACAGTAAACCCCAGTACTATTCCAGTGACGCGAAATTGACGCGAAACATTGCTTCGCCTCGCCCTGGCCACCTCACGTCATGTCACCCCAATATCACCCTTGAGTCGGTAAGGGTATTAGATTCTACACTGTGCTTATTTGCACGATGGAGACGATTGTCTAGGTGTTACGGAAACGTGTCTATGACAGTGGACGGGATGCCCAATTTTCTCGAGTCTATGGTGGTACGTGTTGGTTAGTCGGGAACTACACACGTCCTGAACCGCGATTATCATGTCGGCTTCATAGTACGCTCCGACAAAGTTGTATCGCGGAGTCTGCTCTGACGCCGACCCGCTAACTGTAGCTTGCAATTTATACGCTCGTCTCCGACGTACGTCCATCGGGTTCGTCTGTACTGCAAAATATGTGGAAGGCATTTCATATGGCGTATGCATGATCCTGGTACGAATCCCACGCGAAGCTTTTAAGTCCGGCTCTAAAATTGCTTGAGTAGGATTAGGTTACGTAGCGGTCTCAAGTAGCGCATCCTATAGAGGGGCCAGTAGTTAGAGGATTGGTTTTGGGACGGAGTGATCAGTGCGGGAAACCCAAAATACCGCGCTGTCCAGGTACATTGGTAGTTCCACTCCTCCACTGTGCATGAGATACGCGGTCTTTACGGCCTTAGGAGTTAACTGAATAGCCACTGACTGAACAGACTCGATAACAACCTGTTTGAATTCACTTAAAGCTTCTTCCCTCTCCGTAAAAACAATGTAAGAGATCCAAGCCCTACAGTCTTTATTGCCATCATGATACCCTTTATCACTCTCGAGGAGCACTACGTCTCCGTAAAAGCACGTGAAACTGATGCTGTCGACGATTATGCCAGCTTTCCTCAACACATGGTTACCAAGCTAAGATCTCTCGGAGACGAGCGAATACAAGATCTAGACAATGGAAACGTATCTCTCCAGGTTATTTCGCATAGTCCTGGTACCAGGTCTCCCGCCGTCTGTTCAGCAGCCAACGATGAACTCGCCTCTGCCATTTCTAAGTATCCAACACGCATGGCCGGCTTTGCAACGCTTCCAATGAGCGATCCGGAAGCAGCAGCTAAGGAGATCGAGCGTTGTGTTCGGGACATGGGATTCGTCGGTGCATTGGTTGATAACCATGCGGAAGGGCAGTTCTACGATGATGAGCGTTTCTGGACGGTTTTTGAAAAGGCCAACGAGTTGGATGTTCCGATTTATATCCACCCAACGTACGCGGCTGACAGTATGATGGAACATTATAAGGGGAATTACGATGATAGGATTGCTATCGCTCTGAGCGCGTATGGCTGGGGATGGCATGCGGAAACCGGTCTGCACATCTTGAGGTTATTCGCTAGCGGGCTCTTCGATCGCTTCCCGCAACTGAAGATTGTAATTGGGCATATGGGAGAGCTGCTTCCGTTCCAGTTCGATAGGGTTGTTGCGATTTCAGACAGGTTTGGTAGGAAGAGAGGGTTTAGGGAGGTATGGAATGAAAACTTATGGATCACGACGAGCGGCATGTTCGCACTGGCGCCTCTGGTCTGCTTATTGCAGACGACGTCAATTGATCGTGTGTTATACAGCGTCGACTATCCGTTCTCAGCCAACGAGAAGGGGCTCGACTTCTTCAAAGAGATTGAGAAAAGCGGCTTGATTGCGGGGGAGGACTTGGAAAAGTTTGCATTTCGTAATGCGCAAGACTTGCTTCGTGTGACGGCCCAGGAACTGTAAACGTCTTGCTTCGAGGGTTTTCACTTTGATGTATATCCTAGGTTCAAGCAAGCAGGAATTTAAGCATTACCAAGTGTTATTCTTAGCCGTTGTCGGCAATTTAAGCCTCTGCTAACCTTATAAGCTGTCCCGTTACTGTGTCATAAATCAAATATACTCGTGGCTCCTCGACAAGTCCAGGCTATCATACCAATGGTGACTTGCAGTTTGGTAAAGGGGGTTATGCATCCTCTTTGATGATATCAGCCGCCTTTTCCGCTACAGCAAATACCGTTGCCTGGATGGTCCCCCGTGGCTCTAATGGAAACAAGCTGGCGTCAACAACCCTAACATTCGAAGTCCCATAGACCCTGAGCTTTGAGTCCACCACGCCGCCATCCTCGCGCGGCAACATTGCGCATGTCCCGCTGAGATGGAACATAGACAACCCCAGTTCCTTGCAGAGCTCTTTGGCCTTGGGAACATCAGTAAGACGCTCTGCAGTATGCAGACGCACACCACCACTCTTGAGAAGCGAAGCCATCGGCTCCGCCTGGGCAATCTTTTCCATCCAAATGGAATGGCGCGCAGCAAACTCTAGGTCGACGGAATGGCGGAAAATGCCACTATCAATCACGGGCGACTCCTTTGGATCATTCGACGTCAGGTGCACTGAGCCTCGAGAGAATGGATAGCTGAGGATAGAGATAATGCTGATGAAGAACCCTGGGTGTCCCATCCCGAAGACTCCCTTGGCGCTAGGCCCTTCTCTAGGCAGAACCTGGAAAGGAGCAAGAACGTACTGAGTCGTGGGTTCATTTGGATCTTGCAAGATCTGTCGCAGAGCATCAAACTGCTTCTTCTGACCGGGAGAGATATCACCACCGCTATGGATGTCGAGCATCTGGAGCAGCTGTGTACGTTCATCGGGAGGAAAGTCTAGGCAAGGCATAAATGCAGACACTAAGGGCAAAAATCCCAGAGGGCCGGAACCGTCTTTTTCATACGAAGCCATGGCTGCAGCTGCGACCACTGGATCCCGTGACATATCACCAGAGGGCAACCCATCAGCGACCTCGTATCCGAATGGAACGAATCCATGATCTTGGAGATTCTCTCCTACCCCGGGATTATTTACCACAGGCTCTACGCCATGGGAACGGAGAAGGTCAGCATTTCCAATTCCTGAAAGCTCGAGGATATGAGGAGTATGCGTTGCTCCCGCAGCTAAAACCACCTCTTTCTTAACGTGGATATTATATGTCTTGCCGTCTTTTCTTACTTGGACGGCAGTCGCCACAATGAGATCGCCCTTCTTCTCAAAGATGAGCTTCTCCACTAGCGCTCCAGTTACAACTCGCAGGTTGGGACGACTTTGTACAGAGTCCCCAAAGTAAGCTGCACCAGAATGGCTCCGCGTATGGGTAATCGGATCCACGGAACCAGGGCTGACAAAAGGCCCTGTTCTAGCGCCCTTAATCTGATCTTCAATCTGTGGGTAACCCAAGGCTTTGAAAGTCTCAAACCATGCTCCATGATACGGCATGTATTGATCCCCAAATGAGACCTGGACTGGGCCATCGCTGCCTTGATCCTCCAGATCGTATTTCATCCCCTGAAAAAATTGACGTACCTCGTCAGATGGCGCCGCTGCCTTGTGGAACTTGTGAACATAGGGCAATAAGCCGTCCCATCCCCAGCCAGGGTTTCCAAGCTTTTCCCATGCATCCATTCCTACCTTTGAAGGGTAGGTCACCATGCCGATATTGATGGCCGACGAACCACCCAACGTTCGTCCCTGGGGTGCGGGCAACTGGCGGCCATTGAGTTGCTCCTATAGCGGCGCACAGAGTTGTCATCAGCACAGGTCCTTATCATGTCGCGACGAAGCGGGGACTCACTTGCGGACTTGGCCTAAAGTTCCAGTCGAAGTCGGGATCTTCGAATGTCGCTATACCAAGTCCAGGTATCATCACACGAGGGTCATTGAGGCGGTTGGTGCCGGCCTCCAGCACGAGAACCTGCACATGGGGGTCTTCTGTTAATCGATTCGCGACGACAAGGCCCGACGTTCCTCCTCCAACAACGACGAAATCGAAGACACCTTCCAACCCGGCGGCCGAGTCTGTATCGATTGGAGACATAATGCCACAAACAATTTGATTTGAGAATAGCAAAGTAGTTAGACTATAGGAGTAAAGCCTAGAAGTGGTACTTATATTAAAAGGCGGCGAGGAAGAGCTGGGCCCGTACTGTTTAATAGGAATTCAACTGACTTCTCACTAAGCAATACGAGCTGACACGAGTGATTCAGTCGGCCCCTATCGTACAACTGTAGCTAGTATGCGGGCAGTACGAGTCTACTTTTGCACACTAATTTTCATAAGGCAAGAAATGGAGAGGAGAAGGCGAAGGAGAAGGGCTAAAGAGAGGGGCAAAGGTGAAGTGCAAAGGAGAGGGGCAAAAGAGAAGGATAGACCCTACGATGGCGATGAGGCACCTTTTTATTCACCAGATAATACTTCCTCGTCTTGGGCACAACCACAGGGTGGATACACCGCTCCTCCTCTTGAGACACGTTGCTCGAGCAGGATGCGCAGACGCATCTGGTGCGCCCACCCCTATCCCCACCGTCGCTGTCGCTGCTGCTGCTGCTGCCGCTGTTGTCGGGATGCAGATCTTTGCTGGGCAGTCAGCTCCTACGTCAGAGATATCAAGGCTCGGTCGGACAAGGACTGCGGGTTGTGGGGGGTGGGTGATTAGTGGGGGAAGAGGTGAGGAGTGGCTGCGGGGTTGAAGGTAGTGGACGTAGAAGGTCTCGTGATTTGGAATTAACAATCAAAGAATATTAAATAAACTATATAATAAGCTATAAGGAGCATTTACTAGGTTGGTATAGTGTAGTGTTATTATATTTTCCTTATATTTCAAGCAAACAAGTCACATGATAATGTACGTACAGCGGTATTTCCCCTATAAATAGAACGGTCTGTCAAGAAGCCATTGGGCCAGCCTAGACTGTTTACTTCAAATTTCCAAACCGGGACTGCGGTTTGGGTCGGAAATTTTTCGATCCGGCGGCCTGGGAACACTGGTCTCGATGGCGCAGTCTAGCTCTAATCAATAGCCACGGCATGCGAGACCTGAAGAACACTCCGAAGTTCAATCATGCAGCTTCGACAACTCAAGCGTAGAACTGTGGACAAGGCCGTTGTTGCCGCCGTTTTATATGCTGGTTTTCACCTACTTAGAGGGGAGGGTAGGGGTTAATGGCATACTGGGTAGCCGTGTTGTATGTGAAGGAAAAAAAACAGGTTTGGGGTGATAGGGTTGGGGGGAGGGCTGGGGGGCGGGGGGGTGAGGATTAGGATGCTGGTTGGTAGGTGAAGAGTAGACAGAGATGCGATTTATAGTCTTAAATGAAGGTCGTTGTAGCTGTACTGTACTGTACATGGAGCACTACTCGTGGCGCCGTTAGGATCACATAAGATTGATTACCTGTCAAGGATAAGGCTGACCATACCTTTCCTATTTTGTCCTACGGCGCATCCTCCCCGAATCCTCATGGTGCATCATCCTATCACAGCATCCCGGGACCATATATTGGTATTACATACACATGAGTGCCGAGAACAGCACAGAACAGACGGAGCAAGCGAATCCTGGAAGCCATACTGTGTATGTTTCTGTTGTATTGCTACAGAACACTGTACTGTACACTACATGTAGCGCACACTCTTACTCCTGCCGCTTACTTACTTGGCAATGCCCGTGAGAATGGGAAAACAAGCCGCGTCTCGTATGGCGGCATTCTCCAACCCTATTAGCTTCAGTATACCGCGCCACTGGATTCTCGCCGCTGGTTAATTGATTTTCGGGTCAAGCCTCCATCCCGCCTTTTCCAATAGCCGAAGGAAGCAAAATGTCTCTCGAGCCTTGCTGCGACCCGTGAATCGATATCGTCCCCGAAAGTGTCGACGCCCCTCGATCATGCCTGACTAGCGTTATTTATTTGAAGCTGCTGATTTGTCCATATTGCTTTTGGCTCCTCAGAACTGTGATGTATGTGTACATATTACACGCGGGCGATCCCTGCGTGAGCAACACTCAGCCCAGCTAGCCTTACAATTGCATGCAGTTGTATTCGGCGTGGCATTCAAAATGGCCTGCCCCCCCGCTCACCGCACAATGCATTGCCAAAGATCCCCCTTTTTAGACACTTCATCGCGAAGTTTGCCCTCGCGATGATACTCATATATCTATACGCCGTGTTCTTCGGCGTGGCCATGGCACAAAGGCCGAGTAGCAGTTCGATATGCGACTACTATACGCAGGTCAAATATGGCTCCGCATCCGAGGCGAATCAGCTCAAAATGATACAAGGAATAGTCTCTCTGGCCTTTGGTGGACCGGCGACGGCCTCGATCAAGTCAGACAGTGTTCCGGATGGGTTGACGGGGATTCTCAATCCAGGTGTTCACAATGGTGTTGCCGTAAATCTCTTGGGATTTTTCAATGGTACCGTTGCCTCGACGAACCTAAATAACCAAGCTGTCGGCATCAATTGGCTTGATGATGGGGGCGTTCAACCACTGGTCGATTTCATGAGCGGCAAGACGGACACTGTCGTCCTCACGAGCACAACAAATGAATAGTATAACCCCCCTCACATAACCATACTGCTATTGTATCGATCGTACGCTAACTAATGTCCAACAGCCGCCTCTTCGGCCATTTCTACACAGCCTTTGCCAGAATATTCGGATGCTCAAAGCCACCTGCCAGCCCTACATCTGGAAAAGCCCCCAACCCCGCCTACGTCCACAAGTTCATGAGCCTCAACTTCACTGAACTTGGATACTTCATCAACCAGCTCACCCTCTCATCTGAGTACTACGGCTTCTCAGAAACAGATGCACAATCGTTGTCTCTGCTCATGAACAGCCGGTACAATACTCGTTGCGCTCCAGCGGTCTCGCTAAATCCAAATTCGGCCCCTCAACTCCTGTCGCTCTGCCAGGATCCAACGTGTCCATTAGCCGTGCCTAATTCCGACTGTGAGCCGTACACCAACCTCACTATAGATGGTGTATCATCCTCGGAAACTTCCAGTTCGGTGTCCAGCCCGACTACGACAGCCAACTCCGAATCATCCCCCTCTTCGAGCGCCGAAGCCGCGTCTTCAGGCTCTAAAGGCCTCAGCACCGGCGGTATCGCAGGAGTAGCCATAGGCGGTGCCGCACTCCTTGCCTTTGTCGTCGCAGCCATCTTCTACCTCCGCCGCAAGCGCCGGCCCAAGACTCCCCCCCCACAGCCTGAGACCCGCTGGACAGGCAACTCGGAATCCTTCGTTGGCTCGCCGGATGGGAGGCCGGGCTACCTATCGCCGCAGAGCGAGCAGTTCAGTGCTTACTCGCCCAATACCCGCGACTCCTACGTCAGCCACGCGCATACGTCGTATAGCCCGAAACCAGCGGAGATGCCAACGCCGAAACCAGTAGAGATGCCGACGCCGACGTTACCACAGGGGCCGCCAGCGGAGTTGAGTGGAGAGGTGTCGCTGTCGGCTGATGAGTATCGGAGGAGTCGGGGGACGATTTGAGGTTTATTGGTTGATGGGGTTAAGGGAGAGGGCGAGTTTGTATTAGGAGTTTTGTGTTCATGGACTAATCTACATGGCGCGATATATCATTTGGTGTTTTTTGCAGGGTTGGCAGTTATATATATTGTTGCCATACATTCTTATTTTACAAGCTCTCTGGTGATGAATATCCCGAAAGTTAAATATTCAATTCGATATGGTTCTAAGAAACTAGGTGACGAACAGTATCCCATCTGGGATCTCATGGGCTTCCCGGAGTCAACCATAATATTATTGTCGAACTCGGGCTGACCCTGTAGGCTCAATACACCTTACGCGTCACGAAGCCGAGTATCGTCGTGTGGGTAAAGGTTGGTTTTGAGGTAAACTCGACTGGACGGGGCTCGTAGAATGATCCCCACTGGAACACCGGTGGCATATCTCTACGGAACCAACCTCACTGTCTTGGTGGACCCAGTCATCCTCGCTTTCTGGCGTATCCGTTGTCAGATTGATAGCCCCTCCGTTCTTTTCTAAACCTCGTGTCAGCATCACCCAGAAGACAGGGAGATCAGGAGCATACAAACCTCATCATCGCTTAACCATTTTTGCAATTTCCCCCTTCGCCCGCCTAAACACAACCCACCTGCCCCTCGTCCACATCGACTTCATGGTCCTCGTCGATCTCGTCTCACTTTCTGTTCCCTCCTCACTGTTCACCCTCGTCATCACTGGCAAGACCAGCAGCGGCCATGTCATAGTCGATGATATTTTCATGGTCCCAACCTCCTCAAGAAATGCTGGCGTCTCTGCCCTCTCACCATCTCCTACTCTGTTGATACTTCAATGATTGGACCTTTTTTGCTATGAGACAAATTTTCTCTTGTTTGAGAGTACTAGCGCCCCAGGAGTTTCCTGTGTCAATTAGGGTTTCATCCGTCATGTCATCCCTAAAAGAATCCGTTTCTAGCTGAGAGTATTAAGATCATTGTCACGTCACTCGCAGTCACTCTCTTTGTTCTCAGGGCACCCGAATGCTTTCCACGCTTTGCGACAGTGCTCGTAGCAGTCATGTCATCGTCGTCATCGTCGACCCTTCTCCTCTTCGCGCGGCGGACGACCATTTCTATTTCCTCAGACAGCTCTTCGGCGAGTCTCTCGAAGACTACAGTGACGACATCGGAAACTATATCGTGTTAGCAATGGTGTTCTCGGAAGGGGGAGCAAATTGACCGCAATCAACTCGCCATACTGCATACGCTGTCCTGACCAGCTTGGGTCGAGGCTGCGGAGTGACGGAAACCTAATGCCGATTCAGACTGCCCTTTCAGCTCCTGGAGTAGGTTGGCTATGTAGGCTCCATTATCCATTACCTCAAGGTTGTTTATGGCCTTGAATAGGGTCCCCTTTCACGGTGCGGGCTGTAGGCTAGGGTGGATGTTGGATGCCATCCTGATCTCCAGACAGGTAGAGGTTGTGGAAGCCTTCCACTAACCTATACACTGCAGATTGAGGTCGAACGCATATGAGGTAAACAAGAAAGATAATTGTATATAGATGGAATAGAGAGGAAAAGGCAGAATACTGAAGCTCGAAAGTACAAGGTTGAAAGATACAGGTTGGAGGATATAGGATGGCAAATGGAGGTTTGTGAAGTCGTAGCGAGATGACTGGGGGCAGTAGAGTCAGAGGAGTAAACGGTCACAACGCATGGCTTACTGCGTCCTTTTATCTCAAATAGTATCATAGGGAATATAAATACCATGTAAATGTAAGTTGCCTTGGTTGTGATGTATTGTGAATATTACATATTGTCAAGCTATACTAGTACTATAAATGCCACAACTTCAAAATCCAGCTTCGAGCTATAATGTTCATCCTCATAACACATCCCCATCTATCCCATAGTCAACTTATAGCGAACGACTATTAGACCTCTCCAACTTTAATTTTTTAGAGAGGGAGATGAATAGCGTCACTCGCTCCACTTCATCAAGCCGGTTGAGCCAATACAAACAGGTCGTGTGATCTACTAGTATATCTCTATCTCTCTCCTCTTTCAAGAAACCTTTAACAAAAGCCTCAGCGCTTCGTTCTGCACCCTTGCTGCGAGTAACATAAAGATAGCCATTGGATCCATCAATATATCTCTGAAAGCTTGCAAGAGACTCTTTTGCGTATACTGACAATAACTTCTCTAATGCCACTCTACTTGTGTCTATCAATTGCTCACTAACATTATCATCAGAGAGATCCTCATCTATATCCATGTCCATCGCAGAAGAGCCTTCTTCTCCTTCCTCTAATTTTATAGATATCGTGGCCTCCGATACTCACTTGGTCTTCTTATAGACCCTCTTCTTGGCCATAGGGGCACATCGTTTCTGCGGCACTCCATAGTTCCTATAGATATTAGACTGTAAGGTAGTGGGGTAAAGTGCGCGAGATCCCCATACGTCACGTTATATAAAAGTTTCGACGATACGGGTGAATATATATTTCAAAGGGGTTCGTTGTCGTGGTGAGAAAGGTGCCAAGCCAACCAACCCGTTCCTCACCAAGCGAGCCCTCCAACCCTCAAGTTCCACAATAAGCGAGATTCGTCCACAAAAAAGGGGTTCTATAGTGTAGTTGGTTATCACATCGGATTCTGATTCCGGGGACCTGAGTTCGAATCTCGGTAGGACCTGTTAAATATGACTGGTCTTTAAAAACACCCTTTATTTTTGGCAATTTTTTTATAGGAAAGTATATATGATTTTTCGATGTTTGAATTGAAATCGTGTGATCTGGTCCACAAAAAAGGGGTTCTATAGTGTAGTTGGTTATCACATCGGATTCTGATTCCGGGGACCTGAGTTCGAATCTCGGTAGGACCTGTTACATATGACTGGTCTTTAAAAACACCCTTTATTTTTGGCAATTTTTTTATAGGAAAGTATATATGATTTTTCGATGTTTGAATTGAAATCGTGTGATCTGGTCCACAAAAAAGGGGTTCTATAGTGTAGTTGGTTATCACATCGGATTCTGATTCCGGGGACCTGAGTTCGAATCTCGGTAGGACCTGTTACATATGACTGGTCTTTAAAAACACCCTTTATTTTTGGCAATTTTTTTATAGGAAAGTATATATGATTTTTCGATGTTTGAATTGAAATCGTGTGATCTGGTCCACAAAAAAGGGGTTCTATAGTGTAGTTGGTTATCACATCGGATTCTGATTCCGGGGACCTGAGTTCGAATCTCGGTAGGACCTGTTACGACTGGTCTTAAACACCCTTTCTTTTGCCAATTTTCTTGATATATATATATTTTTTTATTTTTGGACTGAATAGAGTATGGCGGACTGGCTATGGGGTTATATAGAGAAGGGAACGTAGTAATAATAGTAGTATCGGTACATGACAATCAGCTGCAAACGTACAAAAACCGAAAATGACCACACAAACAAAGAAGACTACGTGCACGATGGCAAGTCCACTGTGAGCGCTTTTTCAAACATCAACATCAAAACGCAATTCTGGAGAGCATGCTCTGTCTGACAGATGACCCGAAGGGCCAGCGGGATATCTTCTCGGGAGAGATACTGTAGATAGATAATTAATAGAAGCTAACAAACCGCGCGTGCCTGGCTGGACAAACTGCAAACTGCCACCTCAGCGCTGACCGCATACAAACCGTAATAACGAGTGTGTCAAGCACCCACGACCCGTTCCAGTTCCCCTCACGGGTCACGCACTCCCCAGCCGTCCGGTATCCAACATCCAACTCCGTAACCTCCCCCCGCCACCAGCGCGTCTACAGAACCCCCTCCCAGCCAACAAGCCTGGCCGAACAGGAGCGCATCACCCGTGGTGTGCCGCGGATGCAACCAAGCAAGTGTCAGCAACGCCCAGAACGCTGCAGCCGCTTCGTCTGTTGTTTTTAGAGGGTTGAGATTAGAGTAGATAGTAACAGCGACAAGAGATACGAGTAAGCAGGTGACGCGCGGTGACGAGAAACCCACCCCGCCGACGAGAAAACCCCAGAAAAGCAGCAAACGACGGAGGATAAACGCGGGCGAAGAGAGATGGCGGAAGAACACCAGACCTATAACCGACGGTCCTGGCGGCAAGGTAAATTTGCCCCACGTTCTCCTGCTTGGGCCCGTAATAGCTTCAAAAGCTCCCATAGTAGATATGGGGAATCCTTCTACCTTTTTTTTACTGTATCTCGTGGTAAATGAACTCTCTAGGTGATAGGACCTAAAAATGTTACTCTTGTTACTCTTGTTATTTTTATTATAATTTATGTGCTGATTTTGCTCCTGAATAACAGTTTTTTTGACATCGCCTTCATGTATAGAGAATGATTGATTGATGGATGGATGGATGGATGGATGGATGTATAGATGTGGATGGCGTCAAGAATAGGATCGATGGAGTCACGATGTTTCTAGTAGAGCTGGAACACCAGATAGGTAGGATCTGGACTTTATTTTATTTTATTTTAGATAAAGATGAGAAGGTTTGGTTTGCACTATCAAATACCGATTTAAATAAAACAGCAGTGCTCAAACTAGAGATCGACTATCGACATGCGAAAATTATTTATGTTGGGGAATATGAGGAAGTGCGTATTCGTCTTCGTGTCCAAGTTCGTGTTCTTATTCGGTTAGAGGCTGATTCTTACCAACATATCGCCGGCTTAAGTTGTTAACAATAGTACGGACATACGCGGCTATTGCGAAATAAACCGCTCGGGCTACTTACTGCCGTAAAGTGGCTAGTCCAAAGAGTGATACTTTAGCTCCATATATGCCAAGGTGTAATTTGGGCGTGGACGGACGAATGCACGATATGAATTTTAGAGGTTCTGCGCTAACAACGCATTAATCATATGCATTGGATTTATTTGGCCCTCTTATTTAGTGTCCAGTGCAAGTATAAAGTATCCCAACTCCCTTCACCTTCTACTCTTACAATGACCACCTCTTTCTTACTGCTCACCTTACCTCGTAATCACTAGGAAAATGTCTCCAGCAGCTCTATCACAAGAACATGTCGACCGCGATGCTGCATTTGTCAAAGTTATGCACGGCAGGTCAGCCCAGAAAGAAAACGCTTTCATCTCGATGATATCAAAAGATAGTCAAGCGCATCGCATGATTACCGATGAGTATGTGAGGAGATGGGACGTGGACGATAAAACAGGAAATGACGACGAGGCGCGTGAGAAAAGGAAGGAGGATTATATGCCTCTAGTTAACAAGTGAGGTTCCCTACAGACTATGAGGTCTAATCTTCACATCAAAGACATCACGCTTATCATCAACTAGCTACTATGATCTTGCAACTGATCTCTACGAAGAAGGTTGGGCGCAGTCATTCCACTTCTGCCGCTTTGCAATTGGTGAGCCACTTTTGAAGGCGCTAGCACGACATGAGCATTATTTGTCGCACAAGATTGGCCTTGAAGAAGGCATGCATGTTCTCGATGTTGGATGTGGAGTGGGAGGGCCAGCTAGAGAAATAGCTACTTTCTCAGGATGCAGTGTGGTTGGCCTGAATAACAACAACTATCAACTTACAAGGGCAAAGGCATATACGGAAAAGGCCGGACTAGCAGACAGAGTTTCGTTTGCTCAGGGAGACTTTATGGTATGCCGTTCATATCCTCTTTATTTTCCAACTCGAATCGAGATACCTCCCATTCAGCTATTGGAGAGTCACAACTAACTTAGCCTTGAATTAGAACATCAACTTCCCCGAGAATACGTTCGATGCCGTCTACTCAATTGAGGCTACCGTACACGCTCCTACGCTAGAAGGCGTGTACAGGCAAATCTTCCGCGTTCTCAAACCCGGTGGAACTTTTGGCGTGTACGAATGGGTCATGACAGATAAATACGACGACACAAACACGCGGCACCGGGAGATTCGTCTAGGGATTGAGCGCGGTGATGGCATAGCAAACATGCCCACACGTGCGGAAGCTGTTGAAGCAATCAAAGCCGCTGGGTTCACACTGGAGGAGCACGAGGACCTCACTACCCGTGGCGATCGCGTGCCGTGGTATTATCCGCTCTCGGGGGAATTTCGGAATGTGAATAATCTGTGGGAATTGTTTGGGGCTCTTAGACTCACCAGGGTTGGGAGGACTGGTATGCGGACATTACTTAAAATCATGGAATCGGTGAGGCTGGCTCCGTCTGGTACAGCACAGACTGCGGATGAGTTGGCTGGAGCTGCGGATAATCTTGTCGCTGGTGCGCGGGAAGGGATATTCACGCCAATGTACTTAATGTTAGCAAAGAAGCCATTAGCTTAGATTAAAACATGGTTCTATCTGTTTGATTTTACGGCAAATGTCTAATCTGCCGGTTATACTTGGAGGATAGAAGATATTGATATTAATGTGATAGTATATAGCTAAAGTGTAATGCCACTTCTATTACATTGCACTATAGGATCGTCTGACTCTCCCTCTAGTGGTCGACTAAGTGTATCTAAATTTATTTCATTCGACAAATTCATCTGTTTGCTCGGATTAATGAAGTAATACTTGATTCATAATTTTGGGAGGTTTAAACACCAAAGTGAGCAAAAGGAACTCATAATGCATTTGCCCGCACTGAATCCCCGGAAGGTGTTGGGAGACTTGCTTGCCGATGTATGGTCTGATATTTTCTCTGTCGCTGTTTTACGCAGCTCGCTCGCCTACTTGTAACGCTGGCTCCTGACTACAGGACCCCCTGCCTCCTTTGACAAGTAAACCTCACGTACGAGAGACTCTATGAATATCCTGTTGTCAAGAGCCAGCGGTACTGACGATGTCAACAAGGCCACCTTATTCACGTGATAAACAGGACGCATTTTCTGAATAGAATAACTAGTCAGCCTTGCACACAGCCATGCCACCATTCCTGCGGCCCTAAGCGCCTACATAAATCACTAGGCAGCTGTATGGCGCAGTTATATTGATGGTTTAAAGCACGTTGAATTGTTAGAGGGACACACTTTGTAGCTTCCTACTTGATACGTAATTATAGGTTATTATTAGCTGAGTGGCAGGACAAAGTGGTATATAAACCTAAACAACTACACAGTAATAGATATCATTACAACTAGCATCAAAGCAGTACATACCAAGAATGGCTAACCGCCCTTGTTCAGCATGTCATCGAGCGTTTGGACCTAATTCCACCTTCTTTTCCCTCGAGAACGACATCACCAGCCTCACGCACGGCCCTAGAGTCCCCCTCGCGCCCATCAACAAACTCAAAAGATCCGCCTCAATCGGCTGCCCGATCTGTACTATTCTAGTTTCCAGTTTAAGTACAGAGTTCTTGCCCCCGGAAGCGCGAGAGCGACAGACAGCCACTCTCCAAAGAGCGATTCTAGATCCCGACTGCGGTGTTGCTGTGCACGTTGGATTCGACGATGTTTCTCATACTAGTTTCTCGCGAGTACCTACTTCTTGGAGTACGTATGTCGTACCCCCCCTGGCTGGATTATCATCTAACTTGTCGTGTTAAGACCATCTCCCTCTTGCGCAGTTGGACAAGCCTAGCGACGACGTTACGCTTATAAAAGCCTGGGTCGCGGACTGTGTTGAGAATCACCCGGGGTGTAGAAATAAACCGCGGTCATTTGTGCCTACGAGATTACTTGATGTCGAACCCTTTGAATATTCTGATGACATTCGACTAGTTGGGCTGGATTCGGAGAATTCTTCGACACAATATGTGGCTCTAAGCCACTGCTGGGGCTCCTCTATAGAGCTCCCAATAACTACCACTACATCTACATTGGAAAGTAAAATGAAGCGAATCGATTATGGTCATCTATCGCAAACATTTCAAGATGCCGTCAACCTCACCAAGCAGCTAGGCCAACGCTATCTTTGGATAGATTCCCTATGCATCATCCAAGACGACAAGGACGACTGGGCCATCGAAGCCGCCGCCATGGCCGCAATATACGGCAACTCCATCTTCACCATCAGCGCACTCAGTTCGCAGAACAGTTCCGGCGGATGCCGCATCAACGCGCACAACAAGTCACCCACAAAAGCATCCCGGTACTGCGACATCAACACCGGCGCAGGCAGGATCCGTCTCTTCGAATCTCCGCCCCAGCAATGGCACATCGAATACGGCGACGACACCTACAAGCACGGTGAATACAGCCCCCACAACCCCCTCCGAACACGAGCCTGGACGCTACAAGAGCGCGAGCTCTCCCCCCGCAGCATCTACTTCTCCACCACCATGCTCCTCTGGGAATGCCGCACCACCAAAGCCTCGAGCGAAGTCCCCTGGGCCAAACTCGACCCACCAGATGACTTCCTGCCCTGGCCCGTCCGCATAACCCCCACCGAGGGCATCGAACCCGGCGGCCCCGTCCTGCGTAGGGAGAGGTGGTACGAGCTCACCGAGGACTTCTCGTCGCGCTTCCTCTCGTACGAAAGCGATAAGCTGCCTGCGCTCTCGGGGCTGGCTTCTACGTTTGCGGAGGAGGAGTCCTTTGGGGGGGGTTCGTACCAGGCGGGGTTGTGGCGGCGTCATATGCCTTCTGCGTTGCTGTGGAAGACGGTTGTTGAAAGGGAGGGTTCTCCGCAGTCGGCGGTTCGGCCGCGGCGGCCGATGGAGTATCGGGGGCCGAGTTGGTCGTGGGCGGCTGTGGAGGGGTCGGTGTCGTATGAGAGCCAGAGGCTGGTTAATATTGGTGGTGAGAGAGTGGAAGAGGGGGTTAATAGCTTCGATTATGGGTTTCTTGAGGTTGTTGGGGGTGATATTCAGCTTGCTGGGAGTGATCGGTTTGGTGCTATATCTACGGCATCATTGCAGGTGAGGGGGTGTATTCTGGCAATGCGATTTCGCTACGAGAAGCACGGAATCGGCGGTTATCCACACGATGATGGGATGGGGGTGTTAATCGGGGAGGATGGGTGTGCTGCTGGTGCACTCTATCCAGATATAATCAGTGAGGTCCGAGATATGGAATGGATTTACTGCCTAAGTATTAAAGGGGAGTCGTTTTACTCTAAGACCCAGCTGCCGTCCGGGTTATACGAAAAAAGCTCCTATACAGAAGAGGAAACTTTAGGGGAGGATGCGATGGTTATGGGGCTTGCTCTCATGAAGGACACTACCAAGCCAGATACATACACGCGGGTAGGGTTGATCCGATGGGTGAGGAAGTCTTCGTTTTTGGGTATTATGCCGTCACTTTTTACAGTTCTATAAGAGATGTATGGACGTTCTTGCTGTTAATTTCTAGTAACTCACTATGATAGTATTATTACTAGAAGTTGTAGAAATTATCGTCAGCTGTAACGACTAGAAACACGTGTCCTGGTCCTCGTACTATACCATCCGTTACAGTATTCTCCCTAGAATTATATTCTGATGCTTGAATAAACGCTTATTGTAGATATGTCGTTATCCAGGTCTACGCGGCTTGTCCAGCTCCGGTTTTTGTAGCTGGGCAAACCGCCATCTCATTGCTCATCGCATACAAATAGCAATAACGAGCATCTCAAACACTCACACCCCCTTCAAAAGACCAACACCCACCACCCCAAACACTCACCATAACACCCCCCCCAACCCGTTCACAGAACCCCCTCCCAACCAACCACCCAGATGGCCGAATCATCTGGAACAGGGGCGCCCTACCCGTGTGTGGTGTACCGCAGTAGCAAGCAAGCAAGCAAGCCCCAGCAACGCCTCGAACTTTTCAGTTTCCAGAGTGTGACAGTGAGAGTACGTTGGTAGCGGTGACGAGAAATACAAGCCGCGCTGCTGTCGCCTCATCGGTTCTTACAGAGAGAGCGGGCGGGGGTGAGAATAGGTAGTACCGGTGACGAGAAAAAAAATACAGACAAGACAACCAAGGCGAGCGGTGACAGGTGACAGGACAGGACAGGATCAATCACTCGACGGAATACGTTTCTCCTCAAGATGCCAGCAGCAGCAGTATCGAGCCCATATTTTCTTCAGGCATTCGCCGCTTGTATATGGATCTACATCCTTTCCCGTAACCTGAGCTTGGGACGCGTCGTATTTATAACTGTATGTAGTTCCCCCAGCCAGCCTGCTGGATAATTCCGGCTTGGTTTCACTGGTAACCAAGGCCCCTTCTGGTTCTACATTTTTCTGGTGGCAAGGGGGGATGTGTGTGATAGTGTATATGTTGGTGAATATTGTGTCAAGGTATTGTTGATTATGATAACTGGATGGCGCGTGTGCTGATACTTGTACTATATCCTTAAAGAGTAAATAAATAGTGTAATATAAATCCCATTAAATATACCTATCACCCCCAACTACCCCTATATAACGCAGCCTATTCTACAATCCCCCCTCACCCCCCTATATAAAATTAAAAACCCCCTTCCCGCCCATAAAAATATCTACACCCTAACCTCCTTATCCTCCTCCACCACCCTCTCCACAGACGCCACACTCTCCTCACTACTCGTCCCAAACTTCTCCGCATCCCTCAAGCTCTGCTCCTTCCCCAACTTCGGATTCCTCGTCAGCAGCCCAAACACAATAAGCGGCACGCTCAGACAAATCCCCGTAATACACAGCAGCCTCTGCGTCTCCTGGTACGCCCCGATCACCGCCGTGCGCTCGGGAGTGCCGATGTCGTACTCGGCGATGAAGGTGAAGGGGTCGCCGTAGGCGCTGACGGCGAGGGTGGCGTTGGGGGTCACGAGGGAGAGATTGCTGGACAGCTTTCCGGGGAGGACTTGGGTCCAGATGGCGCCGGAGATGGCGTTGCCGAAGGCGCCGCCGACGTAGTAGTTTGCGAGGTAGAGGGCGGTGATGACGGCGACGTCTGTGGGGTGTTAGTTAGGTTCACTTAGTAGACATGAAGGGGGGGAGGGGACGTACGCTCGTGCTTGGTGGCGGCTTGGATACTAGCCTGTGCGGTGTAGGGGAACAGACCACCTGCGACACCGAGGAGGACCTGGGCGCCGATGATTCCAGAGTGGTTTGCGCCACCGGTGCCACCACGGTAGTGGATGAGCAGACCGAAGGCGACGGTGAAGAGGGCGGTGCCGGCGACGATGAAGGGCTTGAGGTAGTGAACGAATCTCACGACGAGGCCGGTGATGAGACCGGTGATGACGGAGACGAAACTGTACAGCGAGATGATGCGGGTGGCTGACTTGACGGACTCGCCGAATGCCACGATGAGGACGGTGTACAGGTAGTCGCCTTGCATGTACCATGCCGTGTTAAGCATGATGGCCACCAACAGCGCACTCCAGACGCCGCGGTCCTTGAGAAGGCGGAAGGGAACCATGGGGTGCTTGCAGGTCTTCTCCCAGTAGATGAAGGCGGGGATGGTGAAGACGCCGATGACGAGAGGGGCGATGATGTGCGCTGTCTTCCAGGTCTCCTTGACGCCACCGGCGAGAGTGAGGGGTACGAGGATGAGCGAGAAGACGGCGATGATGAGGATGATGCCTACGACGTCGAGTTGCCAGAAGAGTTCGATGGAGAGTTGGCGGAATCCAAGGGCCTGGAAGGGCGTCTTGAAGGAGGCGAGAGTGCCGGCACGGTCGGCGCGGCGGCCTGCAAGGAGGAGGGTGGCAAGGAGGGGCATGCAACAGATGGGGAAGATGAGCGCCCACATGCCGACACCCCATCTCCAGCCTGCGTCCTTTAGGACGGCGCTGGTGACATCACCGCTGACCCAGGTGTTGATCTAGATATGTGAGTAGGTGGTCGTGGCGGTTAGGGTGAGTGACTCACAATGAATGGCGCAGCTGGGATGTAGGAGAAGAATAGACGGGAGCGGAGAGATGTCAGATCCGCGATGAGGACTTCAGCGAGGAGCATGATGACGGTGTAGCCGACCTGTGTGGGTTAGCTGTGTCTCTTGTGAGAATATTTGGGTAGTTCATACCTGGTACAGCACCGCACCTGCAGCAAAGCCAGAAACGTTGTGCGAGGACGCCTCGACGATCGTGCCTGTGGAGTCAGTATTGGGTGAATGTTGGTGAAATGGAGTACGCGTACCGAGGGTATAGAAGAAGATGGAGATGATGACGAGCTCGACGCGACCAAACACATCGGCAATCTTTGCTGCTGCCGGCTATAAGTTTGGGAGGTTAGAGTTGTCTCTTGTCCTGTCAATTGGGTCTTGCTTACCTGTGCTGCGGCACCAATGATGGAACGCAGGACGGTGATGGTGGCTAGCAGACTGTGTTGGCTGAAGCTGGCCGTCGCAAGTGGCTGTATGGGTAGAGTTAGCATTGCTATGTACGGTTTTTGGGTCAATTGCCCCAAACAGCAGCCCAGAATCTCCTCTCTCGCTCAACTAACCTGATAAGTATATCTAATAGTCCCATCAAGCCCATACGCATACGCGACCAAAAAGATGCTAAAAAACAGAATAATGCGATCCACCCCCGTGAACTGCGCCGAGATGGCCTCAATGCGCTTGACACCCAGCGATTTGGCGCCGTAGATGTGGAATTCGCTGTCGTCGGGGACGTGCGGCTGGGAGTCTGAGATCTCATGCTTTGGGTCCTGGTCCTGCGACTGGACCTGGGAGTCGACCGGCGACTGGTCCTTCTCCTTGAAGGAGAAGAACTTGGGCCACGACATGGCTGGGTGGGTGGTGGTTTTTGGGCCCGTGGGCGCGCGCGTGAGTGTGGTTGTGTGCGAGGTTGCACGCGGCGGGAGGGCGGGGGTTTGTTGCACGGCAAGGGGATATGAGAGTGAGTGAGAGTGAGAGTGAGAAGGAGGATGAGAAGAATTAAGAGGAAGCACAAGAGCAGCACCAGCAACTAATATGCACGGCGACAACGACGACAACGACGACAGTGAGGGCGGAGCAGAGGAAGGGAAGGGAAGGGAAGGGACGGGGGATCTGATAAGATTTTCAGGGTGCCGATCCCCTTGTTATAGTAGAGTAGTGTGTAAGGTATTTACCGTAGACTACATTACTATACATTACATAGCTCTCGATGTGTTTTTTGGGGGGGGACCCACAAATATGTCCACAAACATGCCTTCCTGCAGCCCAATTCCACCCACACCCACGCTGACCCACGCTGTTTTTTTGTGATTTTCTGTTTGTTTTACTAGAGCCGCTAGCAGTTTAGTAGTTAGCAAGTGGGAGTTGGCAAGCTAGTAGCGAAGAGGCATGTGCTAGTGATGTACAGTACTGTAAGTAGTATTGTTTGTTTCTAGTGAAGGATGAGCGGATCGATGGGATGGGATGGGATGGATAGTGTCAGTTACCTGAGTTATTGTGATCCTTGCGTGGTGTTGGAAGTATTTTATACTTTTCATCTCTTCTCTGCAGTTAGTCTTGTTACCCTTGATCCCTTACAATGCTTTCTATTGCTACTGTTCTGCTCTGTTTTGTACTGCACTGAAGTTATTACACGCTTATCAGATCCTTCCCTGTCTACTATGGGTACCCACACTACCACCCACACTACCGCTCACACATAATCAGATCCTTCCCCTCCCTTTCCCTTCCCTTTTCCCTACCACTCAACCACACTTACCACTCCACTACTGCTCATCTTTAGTACTAATTTATTGGACAGTACCACCACAAATTACCACCCAACATTATCAGATCCTCCCTTCTCAACCCCCCGTCTACTCTCCTCCCAATCAGACAACTCCCACCAAGCCATAAAGCCATCATCCCACTCTCCCATCGCCCTCGCCCCGCCCCGTCCTCGGAGCACGCGAATGTGGCGTTCATACCCATACCTACCCTATACCCATACTACCCATACCTCCATCACTCCCTTCCCTGTCCCCTAGTCGTCCATCACACTCCCCTACCTATCCAATTCCATCGCTAATTCGCTAATCCACACCCGGACATCCCATTTTAATGTCTGTTTCGTCACTCCAAGGCGCTAGAGTAGTTTTTCGTATGGTCGGAAAATCCCGCCACGCACACGGAACAATATGCAGCCCATTGTAGAGTAAAAGACGGCACGGCAGACAGTGTGGCAGTGAGTGACAGACTGTGCGGAAGGGAAGAAGATCAATATCTAATCAGATCATCAGATCATCAGATCATCAGATCATCAGATCATCATCATCATCAGATCATCATCATCATCATCACGAGTAACCACCAACCAACAGCCAACAAACATACATACATCCAACAGAAAATTAATCCCCACTCAACTCTTCCCTCACACCACTTTCTCATTTCTCGTTTCCCATTACATAGTACACGAGCCCGTGCTTGGTGGCCATGCGCAGACCTACCTGGCCATGCCGAGTTCATACCGAAAGTATGGTACAGCAAGTACGTACAGTACAGTACAGTCTGGGCAAAACAACACTCCAAGACATTCATTCCCCATTTCCCATGTAACCGTAACAATCCCACTGTCGCTCTCACTTCCACACAGTAAGCCAATCACACTCTTTTTCGTGAGCAAGTTTTATCATGTTTATTATCCCTCATTTTTCCTTTCCTTTCATTTTTTTTTCTTTTTCTTTCTCGTCTTGGCGGGGTGGGTAGCTGATCATTGCTGTAATACTGTAATACATACATACACACACATAGTCACGTGTCAAACACACCTTCCTCACACCCTCCCCTCCCCTCCCACTTTCCACTTCCCTGCTACCCTACCTACCTCCCTCCTGCAAGTGTGGAACGCCACGTTTTTGACCAGGAGGGGGGGAGGGGGGAGGGGGGAGGGGCATAGAACCACAAGAAGAGGGGCGAGACTGGTGTCTTGTGTCTCGTGTACTGATTGACAGGGAAACACGAGATGGGGCTGTCTTTTTACTATAGTACGGTTACTATAGTACTGTTTACTATGCACTACTGTACTGTACAGTAGTATATATTGCTTACTGTACTTTACTCTACTGAGAAAATTCGAGATTTTACTAGGCTACCGGATACGGGGTTGCCGGGGGTTTTTTTTTGACAGTGGTTTTTTGCAATTGGTTTCTTGGCGGGTGAGGGTCTAGATTAGATGGATTGATGGATGGGTGAGTGTTGGGGAGGGTATCAGGGGGTATCAGGTATTCGAGTAAAATGGATGATGGATGGCCGGCATTGGCGACGGGTTGCTGGTTTGGGTGGTGGTAGAGAGAGAGTACTGGGAATTGGGACTGTGGCATGGAGAGTACGTAAGTCACGTGCGCGAGTTGAGGGCATATCAGTGAGAGCGATGGATGGAGATGAGGATCATCATCATTTTGGAATTTACATGACTCGCGGGGTTGGGTTTTTATTTGCTTCTTTCGTTGGTGATGCGAATGAGGAAGGAAAGGTCACGAGGAAAACATGTGGAAGTCACGAGGAAGTCACGTGTAGAAAGATTTGAGGAGCAACGTGTTGTGCCATGTCAAAATCATGAGACTAGATAGATAGAGAGAGGAGAGAATATAAATTAGTTTGCGTGTTATTGAGGTTCTGCGAGAAGTTGGGAGGGGCGTTGGAGTGGTAGGTTTGGGTTGGTGGGCGGGATGGAGGGTAGATAGTGAGGATTGGATGGCTGTTTGCGGCGAAGACGGAGATGATGATCATAGCAGGTGTTGAGATGTTCTACGGTCGAGGATTAGGGAAAGATAGGTGTGGCACTTTTGTCTCGTTTTTGGAGCTGCAGAGTTTAAAATATGCTGGTGTATATTGTCCCGTACCTGATGTGTTTGCTGTCATAGCGGAGTTGGTTGTGCGACACTAAATCACATGCGAGTAGTATACGAAAAAGCCCAAGAAGAAAGTAGTATTGTATGCATACAAGGAACGAATAAGCCATGGGTAGAGAAGAGCCTATATCTATATATACACCACCAAGTACCAACTTCTGACTTTATAGTCAAGGCCCTTCAAACCATTAGTTTGGAAAGAGAAATACGAACTATTGATAAAAAGACAACAGTGAGAACGCACATTGCAGAGTTACGTTCCCGATAAAAGGAGATCCCATCTGCGCGAGAGCTACTCACGGCCAGCATCCGTACCTCCCACGGGGGTGAAACGAAGAATGCCGAAACAATCGATGAGGGACAAACCCCCCCCCCCGGCGAATTACGAGTTTCGATATTGCCAGATGGAAACAAATAGCCAGCAGTAGTGGCTGAGGAGGGCAAAGTGACGGTGACAAAAAACGCATCTGATAGTGAGAACGGCGGTGTGGCGGTGAGAAAGGCGATCGACGGCGTATGGGCAGCTGACAGTGACGGATACTGAACGATACCCAAGAGTCTTCAAATTATAGCTCCATCTGGCGGCGAGTATTCATATGCCAGAACAAAGTTGATACCCTTGAAGTATCGGATGATATCGTGTCTCCATTGTTCAATGACTGGTCCTGCTGGGGCTAGAATAAGGTGAGGCCGACATTGTTTAATCCGACTCTGGAACTATGACACAACTCCGAATATCGAGTTTATCCATATTCATTTTTGTTTGATCCTGCATCTCTAGATGGAAGCACTAACCGTGATACTTTTATGGTGACAAGAGTGTGTGCAGCTTTTAGTCAAGACTCGACTACGACTTATACTCCACATGTCTGTGCTGCACGAAAGCATTGATAAAAAGCATCAAGTATAGCCTGACATCTCTTCCTGCCATAAGCTAGAGTACCATACATACAATTACAATACAGTAACAAAAAAAAGTAGTAAAACAACAATCTAATCCAACCATCCATCCAGCCATCTATTCCATTTCCAATTCCGCGCTCCCGATTCCATTCCCACAAAGACCAATGACACCGTACCCAAGCCATACACATCATACACGTACACATACACCTCAAACTCAAGACAACCCCAAACCACCTCACCTACTCCCCAACCCCGCCCCCAACCCAACAACCAACCCCACAACCACCACCCCCCCAACCCCCCACGCAACCACTCTCCCCCTCCCCCTCCTCCCCCTCCTCCCCCGCACGCCCCTAACCCAATTCCTAACCCTCATCCCCCAAGGCGCCCTAACCTCCAAACTCGGAAACCTGGCCTCCCCCCCACCACGTCCCAACTGCCCTGTCCCCCTACCCCTCCCCCCAGGCGCACCAACAGGCAGCTCCTCCAGCCGGACATCCTCCATCCCATCCACCCTCGGCACCCTTTTCGGTGCCGGCTTGCGAGGGATCCGAGAGTGCGTGGAGGATGTGTCGGAGGAGGGGGCGGAGGGGGGGAAGAAGGGGTTCACTTCCGCGTTTGGACCTGTGTTGATTGGTTTTTCAGCGAGGTGGGTAGGGGCGCGCGGGAGAGGCGGGTGCGGCGCTGCATCTGCGGTGGGGGGCGCGGCGGACACGGCACTAAGAGGCGTAGCGAAGGGATCGGAAGGCACAGCGCTGGTAGGCGTAGCTGTGCTCGCAACGGGGGATTTAATGCTGTTCAGCCTCGCTGCTCGGCTCCAGGGGTTGATGAACCCCTCGACTGTGTCTTCGGCGGGTAGGTAGCCTGGGTCTGCTGCGTCTTCTGCGGAGCGTGGGGCTGATGTTTGGGCTGGAGGACCGGAGGGGAATGCGTTTGCGAGGGGGCGGGGTGAGGAAGGGGGGGCGTGGGAACGGGGGGATGGGGAGCGGGGAGCTGGGATGGGGGAGCTGGGAGGGTTGGCGGTTAGAGGGGAGGGGATGTGTGCTGGTGATGCGAGGGCGGGGGGGTGGGTAGAAGGTGATGATGAAGTAGTTTGGGTCTGATTCTGAGTCTGAGTCTTCGATGCATCCCCGCCCATCTCCCTAGGGCGAGGCGACGTGTACAAAGCGGGCCAAAACTCATTAGTCTCCGTCTCCTTGCGCGACGGCGTGCGCTTCGGCTTCGCGGGATCGGAATCGGCGCGCGCCGCGCGCGCCGATCTACTGGACGACGCAGCACCCGGACTTGGTCTCGGCGTCGGACGCTGAGGTCTGCATCAGTTTCAGTTCGGTGAGCGGCGTGGCGGAGGCGGGGCGGGGGGGGGGGGGCNGAGGGGACGGGGGCGGGGGCAGCGGTGGTCTGCTGTGGGACGGCTGCCGCGGGTGCGGGGGGCTGGTAGGGCGTTGTCTCCGTGATGGGGACGGATTCGTGCTCAGATGGCTCCTGGAGGGGCGTGGGAGCGGGTGATTGCGATTTCTTGTCCTCTGGGACTGGCGCTCGGTCTAGGTTCTCGACGGCAGAGGGAACGGGGAATGGCTCCGCAGCAGTTGCGGGAGTGGGCTTAGCCACTGGCGCGGGCTCGAATCCGTCGCCGGCTGCCTTCTTATCAGGCTGGGCCACGGCCTCGTTGGTGGTCTTGAGCGGCTCCGCATAGGGGTTTGAGCTGCCAGGCGGCGTCGCGTGCGAAGGCACGTTAACCTCTGGTTGCTGGACCTCTGGAGCAGGTGCCGTCTCTTTGGATTGGATGGGAACATCCTTGAAAGCCTCCGTCTTGGTTGCTGGTGTTGGGACGTCCTCCACAGGTGCAGCGACTGCAGCGCTGTCCAAGGGGCTGATATCCTTGGTGGGCGGAGCGATGAATGGGTTGTTGTTCGCCAGCAGTTCATTCTTCGTAGAGGCAATGCCAGCAGCGAGAGGAGCAGCGCTTGCGCCTCCGATAGTGGGAGCCTCCTTGGACTCAGCAGCGGGAGCTGACACGTCCTTCTGTGCGCCTACGGCAGCAAGAAGAGGCGCTTCCTGTTGTTGCTTGTCGGCAGCAACTGGCGCATTCCTCTGGGTGTCAGCGACAAATGGCGCATCCTTTGGTTTCTCAGCGACAATTGGCTCTTCCTTCTTCGTCTCGGCGACAATTGGCTCCTCAGTTTCCTTAGAGACAACTGGCTCCTCCGTCTTCGTCTCAGCGACAACAGGCTCCTCGGCAGCAGCAATTGGCACCTCCTGCTCCTTCTCTATAGCCTTAGCCAAAGGAATAGCCTCCTTCTCAACACTAGGCGCCGCCTTATCCCCCGCTTCCTCCCCCGCGACAGCAGCGACCTCTGGATCGCTGATCTTCAAATCCAATGCGCCTGGCGTGATACGTCCGCTGTCAATGGGAGTCGTCGAGTTCGCAATGGCGCTGGCGACTCCAGCCTCAACCGTAGGGGTCTGCTTGGGCGCCTGAGACGCAGCCTTGGGCTTGTTACCCCCCTTCTTTCCCTTCTTTCCCTTTCCAGCCATCGTGTCTGTGTCGCGTGTCCTTTAAAAACGAGCGTACGTGGTCAGAATTGAGTCGCAAGACGACTTCGATATCGATTTTCAAGAAGAGACTGTAGTTGTAGTCTCTCGTTGCTTGTCCAACTTTGTGTCACCGGGGATTGAATGCAATGCGTTGTGCGATGTCAGGGTGGTGACTGTGTAAGATGCCAGGACGGAGACGGCGGGACGAGCTTCGAAAAGCTCTGCTCGGGGCCCGTACGACCGCGGCTGCATCGTGCCACCTTGCGACGCTAGCACCCGGGAGCTGTGGGTGCGCGTCATGGCGAGGAGGCCTGGGTCCGCTTGGGGCTTGCGCTGCTGATTTTGATTCGGTGGGTGGAGAGTGAGGCCCCGTCTTCATTGAAAGGGCTGTGGCGCGGTGGGAGGGAAGTCCGGGCTGGTGGGTCGACGATGGGTGGGTATGGAAGGGAGAGGAGGGCGCTGGATGGATGGAGGGGGATGAATTGGTGTTGTTTGGTTCCACAGTTGGCCGTTCTCACATGCGTAGTTGCCCCATTTGATCTCCACGTATGCCGAAATTGGCAAGACAAGGACAGGTCTCAGATGTTCACAGTGATTGAAGGGACTAACGAATCAAGAAGACAAAAAAGGGGACATTAGTCGTAAAGTATATATGAATGTACTATACGTAAGATTCGTAGGTATATCCATACGCGGAAGACGCGTAAGTGGACTGAATCGTTGATGATTTTGATGGTAGAGAGAGTATCGTGGGCATCAGATCAGATCGTACCATAAGATGATATTCGCGATCTGTTTATGACTTGCATGTGACGCTAAACTTATTCTGGCAGCGAATGGACGTGCCGAGCCCACAGACCGCCAGCCCTAAGGCTGTAAGGCTCGCTCGCGACTGGCTACTTCCCCTCAAAATACGTAAGAGATTATATAAGCACATACGAATCAACTCGAGTCAGTCAAAAAACTAAAGCAAAAACAGCAAAAACAGCAAAAATAAAAAAGTCACGTGCCGCCACCCAGAATTGAACTAGGGATCTTCGCATTTCACGACATGAAAGACAGTTGTTCTGTCCAAGTGGTACAAGTGCGACGCGTTACCACTGCGCCATGGCGGCAGATTTTGGGTAAAATTGGCGGTATTGGGGTTGAAGTGTAGGTGGGAAATGGGATGAAGTTAGGGATTTATTGGTTTTATATGTAGGTTTGGTATCGGAGATGAGGTGGTTCTTGTCTTGGAAGTTAAGGGCTGAAGTGATGATATTTGCTATATATGATACTGATACTATGCCGTACGTGTTCTGTGTCGGAAGATGAGACTGATCCGGCGGGAAGAAGCGATAGAGTGACGCGCTGATCCCGTGACTGATCCCGTGACAGACTCATAATCTACACAGAAGAGTACGTACATACGTACAATTATCGCCCACGTCCTCCGTATACTCTACTGATTGCACACAACGCAGACGGTAAGTATGTCGGCAAATGCGTCTAAAGCTGTACCACTAATCTATAATAATGCTCGCTCCCTGTTGTACGAGGTAACGTGGTTTGTAATTTGTGGTTATGAGGCTTCACGGGCTGCACTTTACGGCTCTTCTTCTGTTTATCCTATCCTATATGGCTTCATTTATCACAGTAAGTACTCCGTACTACTGTTCTTGTCCTGCATATGGTCTACTCTACTTTTACCCACTAACCACTGCCATACATATATCTATTAATAGCATCACCCCGCGCACCTTCCAGTCCCGTTCTCTATCCATCCCCCCCGTTCCCTTCCACTCCCCTTCCCCTCTCCGTCTCTCCCGCCACCACTGAGAATGGCGTATTAGCCGCCGACATGCCAATACTTCCTAAACAGCCAATGCCCCGGCCAAAACGGCGAATCACAGCTTGTACATCGCTCACTTTCTTCAAGTGATAGACCAAGCATTTTATGTACGAGCTGCTCCAAGACTACGACTGGTAGTATTGTGCCGTACGGTCGCATTTTACATGCCCAAAGTAAGTGCCACAGCACGCTCCACGGCGCGGACGAGTACACCACTCCCGACCATGGCGTGCGCTCCCTGTGCATTCGTGCAGGGGACTGTCCCTGGGATATCCCTGGGATCCCCTGGCAATTTCACTGGATTCAATGCCAATGGTACTCCCCGTGCTGCATGAAGTGTGCATACCACGCCCGCCTCAAAGCCAATCGCACTCGAACCGGCCAACATGGTACGGTGCACTATCTGTGATGCTGGAAGATAATGCAGACCGGGGAGGGGAGGACCACCCACGCCCAACCCGTTTCCAAGACATGGCCACATCTCTTGGAAATAAGGTGGAGTCGTCTGTGTGTCAGGGAGATAGAGCATGGAGCCTCGTCTATTGTAATATGGCAACCTCCATAACTGCCTGCATATCAACGTTTTAAAGCCACAGACTGTTGGCCACAGCCTGTTTACCTAATCTAACGCTGCGACCTCTCCCTCATCCCTATATGGCCGGCAAACTGGTCCCTTTATCCTCGTCGTGGTCCGTCAGTATCTGCTGCACCTCATCGCCAAGTGCCGTAGCGCGCGACAGACAGACCCCAAGCTCCAACGTGACAAACCGCGCCTGATGCAACTCGCCCCGTGAAGACGCAGCAGCATCAGCTTGAGCTTCGTCCCCGCGCTCATCCCTAGGCTGCTACGCGACAATGAGCAGTCTCGCCGAAGCCTCCCAGCGGCGTCGCCAGAACCTCAACCCCCTCGCGACCCAGCTGGGCCCGCCGGCGGCACAGTTCCAGGCCCCGAACTCCGCCGTCAGTCTGAGCTCGCCCTTCCACCAAACACCATATACGCCGGCGAGCGGTGTGAGGCAGTATAATCCGCAGCAATGGGGCGGCGGCCAGACGGGGTACTCACCTGAGAATGGGCGGTATTCACCGTCTCCTTCGGACGTGGTTATCCGTAAGTTGAACTCCTACGAATTAAATGCGCTGTGGCTGATAATGATATAGCTCCTGCCCCTCCACCTTACTCCCCACCTCGAAGCCATAACAATGCGACGGGATTCTCCCCGCTAGACTCGGCCACTTCGGCCTCGCCGCTAAACCGTGCCAGCCCAGGGGGTGGTGCCGCATACAGACCATCACCAGAAGTGCCTGCGGCTGCCTTCCCACCCCCTCCTCCAACATCACGGACAAGATCGAGGGATAGAGCACAACCGCTGCTCAGCCATCTGGGAAATGTATTCCACCGCAAACCGACAACACCAGAAGTTCCAGAGCCATCCAGACAGCGAGGATCGATAGATATAAGCAGGGACCAGCCATCGTCGTCCAGACCGCGCGGGTCGATTGATATAAGAGAGCAGACCCCGTCTTCTCATCGACCGCCGCCACTTAATTTAGAGTCGGCTGCCGAGGAATTCCCAGCCGTTGTTGCTGAGCAGAGGCCTCCGGCTTCCAGGCGTGCGGTTTCAGCCAGTGCTATCGGAACTCCAACAGGCCCCACTTCCCGTTCGCGCAATTCATCGACGTCGAGATGGGAACCTGGCATGCCATTACCGCCCCCACCTCCTGGGCCACCCCCGCAATCAAGTTCCAGATCGCAGAGTTTGTCACGCCCAGAAGGTGTTGACCCGGTTGTCTCGCCGCCAACGCGCCGGCCTGCTGCCATCTCTACGTTAGGCCCTGTTCCTCCCACACCTGCTGGATGGGTGGACAGTCCGCGAATGGTGCCAGGAACGCGGCCACGGTCTCCACTTCCTCCCGGAGCCTTGCATATCGACACGTCAAGTGTCAGCTCGAGCGGTCACACGGATTCAAATTCCGGCTCCAGTTCATCCGGATTAACAAGAGCGCATGCAGTTAGGGGCGAGCCAAAGAGCATTCGCGAGCGGAGGAGTGAGAGCAGATCCGGAAAGGCTGTTGCGATCGAAGAGCCTTCAAACAATCCTTGGGCTGAAGCGATCACCCCCGCTGATATTGTTGTGCCACCCATGACCGTGCTTGGCAGCCGCCCAACGGCCACAAAGTCGAACCCCTCGAGTGCACGCTCCTTCCACAATCAGGATACGCCGAACGCCTCTAGGACACCCAACTACCAGAGCCAAAATACGCCGAACTCGTCAAGGGCACTCAACCACGCCACTCCGCGAACTGGGGATATTCAGCAGCCTGAATCCCGTGGCTCGACGCCCCGGCCGTTGAACCCTGCGAGCCGTACCGAAGCGCCTACGCCTCCGTTCTCGCCTGCGCAATACCCGTCACGGAACTCGTATCAGGGCCACAACCCGAATATACCACCCAAGTCTCTCCCAACACCTCCGCCGATCTCGCGCCGCCGCGCTGACAGCTCGCCTCGGCCCATCTCGCACATCCTACACACGCCATTAAAGGACCAGGGTATGCCGGCTCCATTATCGCCAAAGCGCGCGCCATCACGTCAGTCGCCTTCCCCAGCAACAGAAAGCTTCAGCCGCGCCGCCTTGCAAAGGCATGAGCATTTCATCCAACGCGAAGCATCCGCAGCCACTGACGAGGAGCGCATCCGCCTCTTTGCCGATTTCATCGTGTCGGAATCGCGGATCCGGCGAGAGTTGTACACTTCAGCCATTGATGCAATGGGGTCGGAGGTGCTAGAGTTGACGCGGGACCTGTTCCGCCCGTATACGCACTCGAAGCGGAACTCGTTCGGATCGCACACTAGTACAACGGAGCATAAGGGGCTGGGTGGCCTGCCGCCACTGCAGACTGGGCCGATTGACTCGGCGCCCTCGTCAGCATCGAGTATGGGGTCTGCGGGCCCGGGGTCGAGGCCGGAATCGACGTGGTGGACTGGGTATATGCCGTCCCTGTCGCCAATTCCTAGTATGAGCGCTAGTCAGGCTCAGGAGGAGTCGAGCTCGAGGGGTAGGCCGTCGAGTAGGTGGTGGGAGGTTGGACAGTCAGGATCAGGGGGGTCGCCGACGGTATTGGAACGCTCAAAGAGAGAGTCGAAGTACATGGGGATGCCGCGAGAGTTGCGTGAGTCGCTGCAGTGGGATGGAAATACGACACCCTCCCAGCTACCACAGTCGTCACCGAAGGCAGGCCCGAGTAGCTTCCCTTCGTATGGCCCTAATGAGTACCCTCCCGAGAAGACGGGCTGGCACGACGAAGGTCCCATCTCACCTCCTCACAAAACACCCACAAACCACTTCAACCACTCTCCCGCCCCTCCCACGCCCAACCCCCGGCATCTCGATGTCTCGCGCCTCGTCACCCTTNCCGCACCTCGGTGCGCCAACTGAGCAAATTCACCGACGTCGAAAACACCAAAGCGTCCTTCCTCGCCGACGACGAGCAAGCACGGCACGCTGCAACCGCAGCAGCCACGCAGCGCCGACAAGCCCTCCGCGCTACTATCGCGCGCGATATCGAGGCGGGGAGCATGACGTATGCTGATGCTGCAAAGGCGGAGGAGGATGCCACGGCCGCGGAGAAGGAGCATACAAAAGCTACTTCCAAGGCATCGTTTGAGCGATTCCAGACTGCTGTTGTGGCGCCAGTCAATGATCTTTTGATGGAGCGGGTTCATACCGCCACGACGCTTTTTGAGCAACTGCGGAGTCAGCTCTTTGATGACGCGCGTGCGCAGGATCCGACTGCCACTCAGGAGGAAGGTGATGAGCAGCCTGAGCTGTTGGAGAAATTGACGCTGCTGAAGTGGATTTTTGAGGCGCGCGAACAGCTGCATGCTGAGCTGTACGATTTATTGTCTGATCGCAACGACCGCTACCGCGATATGGTGATTGAACCCTACCGACTCGCGGGGCGAGAAGACAAAGTCGTAGGCGCCGAGCGCTTCTTCGCCGACGACGCCAGAAAGCGACGCGTCGAGTTCGCGCAAGGTGCATTGGGGCGAACAACGGAGTTCATGGACGTGGTAGAGGCGAACGTCGTGCGCGGGGTAGAGGTACAGCTCAGTGCATTCTGGGACATCGCGCCCGGCCTACGCAGCATCCTCGACAAGATCCCCGGGATCGTAACGCGCGATTTCCGCGTACAGATCCCCGCCGCAGAGTACGACGAGAACCCCGCCTACCACGAGTGGCCGATGCAGTACCTGTACTCCCTCCTCGAGCACGGCGGGAAGAGCACATACCAGTTCATCGAGAGCCAGACGAACCTCCTCTGCCTCCTTCACGAGGTCAAGACTGCTGTTACCGCTGCGCGGGCGCGGGCGCAGGAGAGCGAGCGGCTTGCGGGCGGGGAGGGGGCGGAGGTGGTGGGGAGGGAGGTGGCGAGGGAGAGTGAGGCGGAGGGGAGGGCGTTGACGGATGATTTGAAGGAGAAGGTTAGGTGTGTGGAGGAGCAGTGGGAGAGTGCGCTGGGGGGCGAGCTGGGGCAGGTGAAGGGGAGGGTGAGGGCGTTTTTGGAGATGGAGGGGGGGTGGGAGGGGATGGAGGGGGAGGCGTAGGGGGTAGGGAGATGTTTCGATTCGTTTTTTTTTGGTATGTAAGCCGGCGCTTGAGCGAGTCCGGTTTGTGTGGGATGGGAAGGAGGGGGGATTGTGATGATATGTATGCTTTGGATACCCCATTACATTACAGCCTTAGCGTGGTCGAATGGTAATTACGTTTGGACACATGCTTTTCTCACTTCTGCTGTCTAAACGCGCAGTTTGGAGCCTTGGCGCAAAATACATTATTTCTGATTAAAAATGCGCAGGAATTTGAGCTTAGAAAGATAGACACTGGTTTAACACGCTGCTGCTGAAAGGGGGGGGGGGAGGTTGGCGCAGAATAGGGAGAGCTGTTACGAATCTGCGCAAAAGACAAGTTTGGCGCAGAAAGGCGGGGTTTCAGTATGGATCTGCGCTAGAACTGGAGTTCAGACAGTGAGTATCTTGTTTTAACCCGCTGGTGGCTGAAGTTTTGGCGCAGAATGCGGGTAGTTGGGGTATTGATATGCGCCAAAATTGGTGTTGGACGGTGTCTTTACTTACTGGGCCGGTGGGAGTTTTGGCGCACTTTTGGTTGGATATGCGCACAATACTTGTAGTCTGTGCGGTACATGTTCTTGTTGAGGTTTTTGCGCAGCGGGTCAGAATTTTGAGGAGGGTGGTGCGCCAAAACCAGGAGACTGCATGTGTTGGGGGAAGGGGGGGGGGGGTCGAGTGCGCCAGAACATAGGGGGCTGGTTTTGCGCAAATCTGTTTGGTTTTTATAAGCCGGTGCGCCAAAACTTTGTTCTAAGAGGACTGGTTTGGGCACATTTTATCATATTTATCATATTCTGTATGTTACATATTACCTTCCATATCCCAAACGCCAACCCATCAATTTTTTTCCATCCCACGTCACGGCAACCTCTCATCAAATGACCTCACTGTCTCCAACAGCTCCCGAATCCTCTCATCCTGCCTATTCGCCCTCTCCTCGCCATCCGCCAGTCTACTATATCACATCAGCATTCAAACCTCCAAAACACCCCAGTCCCCCCCAAATCACTCACGAAGAAACCATAGCCAACTGCGCAAACAAAACCCTATTCCCCAACGAATCCCTCTGCCTCATCAGCTCCAACGCCTTCGTCCTAACCGGCAACCAATAAACCCCAATCCTCGTCCTCCTCCACCACCTCCTCGCGCCCCCTCCCCACCCCCCCTGNCCAGCTGATCAAGCACAAAAACATACATTTCCACCTCCCTCTGTCTCCCCCCCGCCTTCTCTCTCATCTTGATATCCTTATCCAAGAAATAACTATCGAAGCTCCCCCTCCCCCTCTCCCTTGCATCCCGCTGCGTAGCAACGAGATCGTGTATCCATTCCGACTCCGTCTTGTACCATTTCAGCGCGGTCTTGACGCGCGAGTACTCTACGTCTGCGCTGCGGATGGCGGAGACCCGGAGCCAGATCGTCGCGGTGATGGCAACGAGGAAGGTGAGAATCCCGGTTACGCTGGCGGTGATGGAGAGGGGGGTGTCGTTGGGGAGGTCGGACATGGCACGTGATGCATGTGTTGCGATTGGTGTGCCTGGGAGTGCGAGGCTGGCGTGGGAGGGGGGTAATGTGAATGCCTTCTCGAAGGCTGCATATGTGTATTTTTTTTATTTTTGGATACTTGCATTGAAGAGTTCGATATGCCATGTCAGCATGTTGTGGCTGAGCGATGTTGATCCCCACAGGGTTAGTATCACGTGAAATCGCATTGAAAGATGATTGCCAGAGTAGAATACGAGTATTACAGTTTTCATTACAGACATTCCGTCGTCTTTTGCAGCCCGCTGTTTCCCATACATCAAATATACACGTTCACCCAAAATACACTATTCTCACACAAAGCGCCGCTGCCCCGCTCCACCCCGCCAACGCTTGAATACGCCAATCCCGTTCCCATTCCTGTACATTGTTCCCGACATATGAAAGCTTACATCTGATATGATAGTGTTATTACCAGCGGGGTATAGGCTTATACCGCGGCGGCATCTGCTCTTCCCATGGATAGTGCTGTTGTTTCTTCTTCCTGGTGTCTTTTCTGAAGTTGCTCTCTAGCAAATCCGTAATATTAAGCGGCTCCTCCATTAATTCCGCGTGCGCCTGGTATGGCAGAATCTTGCGTGCGCGTGTTTGCTTCGGCTTAGCGGTCTTTTCGTCAGCGTCGAGGATCCTGCGCTGGGCTTTGACAATCTCCTTTAACTCGTTCTCGTCGGCGGTGATTTGCGCTTTGAGGAAGCTAAGGTTGGCTTTCTCTAGTGCCTCCATCACGGGCTGGCGATGGGTGTATTTGATGCCGTCGAGTTTTGGAGCGTCAGACGACTGGATGCTCGATTCTAGTTTTGCCAATTCGCCTTTGGCAAGGAGCTGCACGATGTCCATCGACTCTCCATGGGGAATTTTCGTTAGATGGGAAGGTGTGATGCAGTCCATATCCACTTCCTTCCGGAGCACATGGTCAATGTCGATGGCCGAGAAGTATGCGCAGGATTGAGGAAGGTCATTGATACCCATTTGCTGAGAGAACATGGCTCGAGTCCAGACGTTGGACACTTGCAAAGCCATTGCGGCTCTATATTTGTCCTCTTCGCGGACCAGATACCTAATTTCGTCGTGGACGGTGATCGCCAGTCTGGCATCGATGTTGAACAGACGAATCAGATAGTCCATCGAGATGATTAGAAGATGCAGATAGTCAACACCAGAAGACTGAATCGCCCAGTTGATCCTCGACGTCATGAAGCCGCCCTTATTAATGAATCGACTCATCAATGCTTCAGTAATTCCTGCTCCGAGCACTGGAGTCCGCGGCCTCTCTTGCTCTGCAAATTCTTCGAGTTTATTGAAGACAAAGCTCTCGGTTCCTCCACGCCAGAAGGGTCGCTTATGTAACGCCTTCCTGTTGGTCTTCGCTCCCTTCGTCTCCTTATACAGAGCCGTGGCAACCTTTGTGGTTTCTGCTTCCGATAGTCCAGGGTTGAACTGCCTGAGTAGAGTAGACGCAAACTTGAGACCAGCTCCATAGATACGCCCATAATTGAACACTTTGGCATCGTTCCTCGTAATCCCCAAGATTGAGGCAGTCCTCGAATGTAGATCAGTTCCAGCTGCTTTGGTGCCTTCCAGCGTCATGAACCCCAAAGCATTCCCACCATGCAGCTTGAACTGAGCATCACCAACGAGACTAGCAATCCAAAGCTCCTCAGAATCCACATCAGCTCCCACAAAACAATATCCGGGCGGAGCCTTGACCATAGACTTCAACTCCGATCCGACTCGGTTTGCTTTTGCATTACTTGCGGTGAGCCATGTATTCTCGACAGCTCGCCTCGTCACCGTGCCCATGGGAATAACTTGTGGGAGAATGTAGCCAGTGTCGCTTCCTTTTTGTCCCTCAGCTGGCTTTTGAAGATCAGCATCATATACTACCATCTGGGACATGATGCGATCTCTCGCGCTAATCCAGTACGAGCATGAAGCATTCATCTCAAGAGCCTCTTTCGCGTATGAGTACTCTGAGGATAGGATTCCCTTTTCGAAGTATGACATGTAGCTCTTGGCCATCGGATTTGCACAACGCGCTGTTGGCCCATCCTTATGTGGAATCTTGAAAAAAACACCGCCTGTATCCTCTCTCAGCGCTATATCCTTTTCGTCAAACTCGCTGCACCTCTGCATCTGCATCTCCTTATACTTCTGAGATTCCGCTATCGGCACTCGGAATGTCCAGCCATATTTATCAGACCAAAACAGCGGATGTCCATCCCACGCCAATCGAAGCAGCAGCGGAGCGATTCTTGTCCTGACAGTTAAGTTGATTGGGGCATCAGTTTTGGCGAAAAGGGCTTTATACCACGCTGGCATACCAGGCATCTTTTGCCGTGCCGCTGGTCGTGGAGGGTCATTCTTCTTCTTGCCCTTTACCATTTTGATTTCTTGGCCTGACCAGTCCAATTGGCGCAACCACGGGTCATTGCTCCACTTCTCTTCATCTCCTTTAATCTCTAGTGCCTTCTCAGTCAGTCCGATCAGGCGTTCCTGGACGGAGTCAGAGAGCTTGAGATATGTAGCCTCTGCATTCGCAATATACGACTCCCACGACTTGTCAACTGGAAGGATGACAGACGACAGGTGGCGCAATGCAGCGAAGCTGACGGGGTGAGGGCATGTCGCGAGGAAATTGGGGAAGACGATCTTGTACACTCGATGTGTTATGGAGACATCCGCAGCACAGTAATCCAACAGCTCGTCCAGTTTGCCTCGAACACCAGTACGGTCGAGCTCGCCAAAGCTGTCCCTTTGGGCCTTATCAATGGTAACATCCAAATGGAACTTGGCGACATCTCGTAGGGAATTAACAGAGCTTCTGCCCACCCACAGCTCCTCCTCTTCTTCGGTTAGGCCTCTATCGCCTAAAAGAGCAGCGAGTTCAACATTATCGGTCTCGTGCGCTATCTTATCCCGTAATTCTCGGTTTTTCCTATGCTTCATCCAGGTTGGTCGTTGTCGCGAGCACATTCCATTGACGGCAACGTGTAGCGACATGGTATCAAGGAAGAAATTCTTGGACTGATTTACAGAATATTCCTCTGCGATTCGAGCTCTGTCGTAGCCAATATTATGGCCAACGATTATCCGGTGGTGTTGTGGATCTCCAAGTGGTATCAGGTGCCTGTCGGACTCCGACTCTCCAAGTAACCAAGGTGACAGCCAGGCATACCAAGCAGTGGGACTAACTGCGCATGCCATGACAGCAAACGAACTCTCCTTCCACATTACTTCGGTGTCGAAACATAACATCTCCTCGTTCGGCGCATCCACTACTTCCGTCCTCCCATCACTGTAGTACTTCGTCCAACCACTTCGGTGGACCCATTTCCGCGGTTTCGGTGGTCCGTTTGCCTTTGTGAACTGGTTCGCATAGCCAAAGTATGGTTCCCCAGCATCCGTGCCTAATTTATAGAAGTGCTCGTCTAGAGTTTCGCCTTGGAGTTGTGGTAAGTCGAACGAAATTGGCGGGTTATCGTCTGTATTCTTGCCGAGGAGTTCGTGCCGCTGCAAATGATCCCTCGAAAGCTCGACAAGTTCTTTTGGCGCCGCAACTGACGGTCCGGGGAATATTTGGGAGTGGACATGGCTACTGAGTTGCTGCACCCCTATTTCATTAAAACGGGGGTTTGAAGTCTCTGCGCCAAGTCGTTAGTAAGGTGTACAAAAAATACCATCGTGCGCGCAATACATACTAGCAAGAGAGGAAGATTTCCTTGCTTGTTGATCCTCTAGAATGGCTCCGTCTGTCGCATATCCGCGTCGTACCGCGCCGCCACAACTGAGATGTGTGGTTTCATCGCGCGCCTTGAGCTTTGCAAGCCTAACGAAGCTGGCGCATGGTCGACTCGAATATCCAGCGCGTGTAGGGAGAAGCATACTATATGCGACGTGTCATGCTCATGACTCCTTGCTGCCCATATGTTGTCGATATTGTAATCTTACATCAGTCGATGATGCGGGCGTGCCACTACCGAGCTACTTTGGGTAATATTGCAGACCATCGCCAATTCACGTTAGCGTTCGCTTACGTTGCAATGAGCCAGAATGTGGGGTCGGATGTCGGGGTCTTCCATTCCGAATCAGGAGAATAAAAATGAGAAGCGTTTTTTTTTTAGGTGGAATACAATAAATCAGAAGGTGGGTTTTTTTTTTAGACGACGACGACCGAAAAGCTGGTTTTATTTTCAGGCTGGGAGGGAATAGACGATACAATAAAAAACATATCCTAAATTCAAGCAGGAGCGCAATCGTAAACCCCTTCTCTCAAATATAAAAACAGATATACGTCCCATGTGCCTCATTACCACAACAAGACAAAAGTGTAAAAATATTGAGGACTCCTCAAGAGAGTACTCGGGATTTGAGCCCGAGGCGGGGCTCGAACCCGCGACCTTGAGATGATCTCATATCCTAAGATAGGAAGTAAGAGTCACACGCTCTACCGATTGAGCTACCCAGGCGGGTTTGTTTGGGAATAAAAATCACGAAAGGGGGCATTTAATTCGCATAAACACTTGATTCTCGACAAATGTAAGTGTGCGGATAATTCGTATATATTCTATCCTATATTTTTTACTATTGCTACCTCTGGCAATCTTCGAGCTTTCAAGTCTCTCAGATCACCAGACCCTCCACCCCTATCCCATCTGCAAAGGCAGCTGGGAAATTCTTCATCTGGTCTTCTATCCTTCCCTTCTTCTCAAGGAACTGCACGCCAGCACCGTCAAGTCTCAGTTGCCCATTATCTCTCATGGTCGGATAGTCTTCCCTCTTAATCTTCGTGAATCCCCAGTTCCTGCTGACGATCACCTTTTGCTGTCCCGGGAACTTGTACATGGCTCTCTTCAGTGCCGTCTTAGCAGCGAGCTCACAACGATCGATCGTTCGCATGGAAATCAGGATCTGGTTGACTCTAACGCGGGCAACGATACCAGCGGGCTTACCCCAGGCGCCACGCATACCCTGTTGCAGACGATCTGCACCAGCACAAGACAACATCTTGTTCATACGGATGACGTGGTAGGGGTGTGTGCGAATGCGAAGGTGGAAGGTTTCCTTGCCGGAATTCTTGACCATATATCTAGTTTTACGTTAGGTGATGTAAATTGACGAGATAGGAAGGGGGACGTACTTGTTGGCTTGAATACGGGCCGCCTCGAGGGCCTCGGAGGAAATTTGCTCACGCTCGAGGGAGACGACGTGGATGCAGAGAGGGAAGTCATCAGCGGAAGCCTTCTTGCGGCCGCTGTCGAAGATGCGAATTTTCGGGTCCGCAACTCCACGGTTGTGTCTGGATTTTGGGAAAGGCTGGGACGGTTAGTCTCTGGTAAAGCTTTGCAATAGGAAACACTTACTTTGTTCTTGCAGTAGCGGTAGCACCGCGCCGGCCTACGAGCCATGATGACGGTTGATGCGTGTGTACTGGAAAACTTGTTGTATAACGCACTCGATGGAGTGTACTGGTAAGGTTTGGTTTTGTGTATATCACTCGATGTAGTTAATGACAATGGGTTTAGAAGCACTCAAAAGCCAAGGCATAAATTTGGGGAACGGCCTATATATAGGCGTAGGAAATATAAAATAAATAAAGCATGATAGGGACGGATGGCGAATGAATCATTCATAATGCTTGGCCATCGAGACTAAGTAGCTTGGCTGTAGAGATCAACTCACTTGGCTGGGTAGATTGGCGTCCTTTTTTATATAAATTGGAAGCAACTCTTCGGCGCTGTTCACCAACTGACCTGACCTACATAACTCCCTAAAATGCCATCAAACGTGAGCGCAAGTGCTAGACATGGTGACCCTGCTTTGAGTAGACTGCCAATATCGCCTTATGTCTTCCGATCTTGATTTTGAAGCAAGTGAATTCCCCAAAATGGAGAGCCAAACCCATGAATACTCCTTAGCCAAGGGTCTTGAGATGGCCGTTGATGTTACTCCTAGTCACGTGGTTAGGTAATGGGTTAGGTAAGATATGTACGATTCTAGGCTTGGCTATCTTGGGCCATAGCGTTTCTGAGATTAATGACGTCTTTTTGTGTTTCGATCGAATAAATATAAATCGGTTGTCCAATATAACTGCTCTAATAAAAAGGCGATAAAGTAGCCTGGTTCATTGGATGGTTTGGAGTGGCGTTGGTGATATTGCGTGGGTCGGCGCAAATCAAGACCGAAGGGAACTGGCTGGATCGTTCCTTCTTCAAAGCATAGAGCACGCGATCATACTAAAGAGGCTGCAATATACGACTGATTAGATTCATCTTCTCGTTCGCTGGTTTAACTCCGTTACGCATGTTCTAGCTATTTGGAGTGGAGTTGATGTTCAAAGGAACCGAAAAGGGTTTTCCGTTTCCGTTTCCATGCGCGGCCGCGCCTGCCGAAATTTGGTAGCATGAGTCAGCTGACCTGTTGGATAAAGGGTTCTGTGGAAGGCTAGCGGATGGTCACGGTCGCCACTTCGGGCACCCAACGTCCCGGCGGCGTTAAGGTTCTGAAGCTATACACATAATCTCTCCCTCTTAGATACACATAACTGCCTTCTAATGGCTTTGAATTCCAGCCCCAGCACACCTCTTTGTCTATGAAGAAGACCAAAGGGCTGGGGACAAACTCTTTTCCTCAGCAGACATCTACGACTGTGGTCTGTTGAGTCTTCCCAGGTCGCATCACATTCTCGCCATGGGCACTCCATCCTCTAACCACCAATCACTATTCGTATCGTCGCCAGAGGATGAGGAGCCCCGACGCACCTCAAGCTCAAATTCTCCATGGAACAATGTATCCGGCCTGCCTTCTGGAAATGCTTCTGTCACCCTACCCAGTCTTCCAGGCTCCAACAACACGGCGGGGCGCCAACAACCCGACGGTGACAGGCAACGAACGGCCTGGAGGGAGCCGTTCCTATTCTCGCGAATGCCGCAACAAGAACTTCTCACGCCACTAGGCGACGTTCTCGGGGACTTTGACTTCGACTCCTTCCTAGATCCTTCACCACCCCAACAACAGACTCCCACCCGGACGAGGGAATCTAGCATAGTGGACCTCACCGAAACATCACCAATCACTATGCCCAGCACATCCAATAAGCGCCGCCTATCAAGTACAGACAGTGATTCCCGGACGCCAAAGCGGAAGAAGGATGATGGGGCCATCCTACAGGGAGGAAAGGATGATCATAAAGAAGGCAAACCGGACGACAAGGTGGAAGAACTGGACTTGATAGATGCAGAAGACGACACCAGCTACGCTGAAGTCATGAAGAAACGGCAAGAGGACCTGATAAGGCAACAACGGCAAGCAGAGCTTGATAAGCCACAGAAGCTTGCTACGACGCAATGCGTGATCTGTTTGGACCAGCCAGAAGAACTGGCGATTACTCATTGTGGTAAGTTCTTATTCGCAATCTTTGTTGCATGACAATGCTGACTGCTGTAGGACACATGTTTTGCTCTGCGTGCCTCCATGGTGCTCTCAACGTCGGCACGGGCAAGAGATCGTGCCCGGTCTGTCGCACAGCAATTGGAGCACCGAAGAAGGATGGGAAACAGCCAAGAACCGGCGTGTTCCACCTGGCGATGAAACTCATGACAAGGAAGCAAGGAAAGAAGCCTGCGTTATGATAATGACAGTATATAAATGACGGCGTATCGGGGTGATGATTGGGGGTGGTACTGGATCATAGGCATGGGAGCATGGATATGGGGGCATGGGCATGGAAGGATATGGGCGGGTTATGAGACATGTTGGTGCCGGACTTGGAGCCGCTTTCCTACGAACATGAATTTTCACCCACAATACCATGTATTATTAGGGAGGCATCGCGCGGTTTGGAGATGCAAAAGGAGACGATGGGCTCAGCAGAAGATGATGGCTTGGTTTTCAGATACCTCATAAGAGCTGATAGGTAATGCAGAACTTATGGCCAATTATATATACCAATGGACCCTTTAAATGTACATAAATTTTAATGCTGCAGTGTATTCCTCCGTACATGAACTTTATCCTCCCTGCCTAAGATTGACTCTAATGCCTGTGTCAACGCTTTGCCGTCGTACAGCATTCCACCCTCTGGATTCTTCCTCCCATATACTCTATAGGTTTCAATCCCCAAGCTTTTCAGCTCTTCCTTATCGACCTTTGGCGTTCCCTCGCCCTCGAGGTGAATCACATGCGTGACATATTTGTTCATGTCCGTAGCATCGACACGTAAATCGCCCCTGGAGGTCCCGCATGCGTTAGAGATGGCGCAAATAAAATCTCGGGCGCAATATGGATCTGATTCTGGGCCTGTCTCGCGATCTATTGAGCCATTGAGTATCAAAATCTTCGACTTGATCCCAGGGGCAGCAATCGCGCCTCCTACGTCTTTCAGTATTAAACATGGGATAATAGACGTATATAAGGAACCGATGCTATATATCACAGCTTGCGAGTTTCCTAAAGCCGTAAGAACCTTTGGATTCGGACTGGGTCGTATTTCCTGTCCGTAAGGGTTGATATACCATATCCTGTGTATCCTTGAGGGAAGATCTTCCGTATCAGACTTGTGGAAGTCGATGTACTGTTTTCTTAGGGTGGGAAGGGAACCCGGAAGATTAGCATCTTCGACACTGTCATGCATAATGAGTTCCTCGAGAGTCTTCCGTTGGAAGCTTGTCGGTGACATGGGCCCGTCGACGCCATCCTCTCCGTCCGAAACATTGTTCGGGAGAGCGCTGGGATGGGAGATGGAGTTCTGCCCGACAATCGAGGTTCCATCTCTAAGACCGGCGCAAATATGGTGAGAGAAATTAGAATTAATAGCGGGAATAACGGATACGTTTGAGGGGACCCCGGTGATGGATCCGAGAAGATAAATAGCAGACTCGAATGAACCAGTGAATAGACGGGCACCAGTGAGGAAGAGGTTCCCCACTGCGGCAGACTGAAAATTGAAAAACGAGGACGGCCGAGCCCGCTTGACAATCTCGAGGTTAATTGTGTTGAGAAAGGAGCGGATTAATTCTTCTTTCTCGGGGGAGATGGATGTCCATAGCTCGTGACGGGCTTCGACGATGTCGAGCCACTCTGCACGTGCTGCTTCTGGGGTGGAAGCAAGGCGGTGGTTGAAGAATGTCTTCATAGCTGCCTTCTCAGGATCATTTCCAGCCACGTCTTCGGGAATTAAGCGGACCAGACGACCTGTAAACCGTGAGATTTCTCTTTGAACTGGAGCAGGGGAATTGAAGCATACTCCGCACGTCACCTATCCCAGGTCCCCCAAACACTCTAATCAGCTCGCTCGACGATCCTCCATTATCACTGATGGGTATAATACTAGAGATCCATTAGTAACGGTTCGCGCTTCAAAATTTATATCTCACTAGCTCAACGTGCAGCTCTTCTCACGAGCCACATTTCCAAAAACATCCACCAAGGTATTTGCCGCGCTACCACCAGAAAATACCACAATATTATTACGCTTCATCTTCATTGGCTGAGATTCAGTAATAATTCCTAAACCTATCTTTATATAAGAATTGGTTATTAATGGAAGAACATGAAATTCAATTCTCTTTATCTCACTTGTTGCTTATGCTTACCGAATTTATAGCCTGCCTCATGCACAACTCGTCGGATTGAATCCGAGAACTTGGAAGCCGCTAGTGGCAATCTTACTACAGCCCACAATTACAGATCTTACACAACTCAGTACTCTAATATCAATCATAATTAGTACCCGCTAAAAATATTCACTGTATGAAACAAAATAAAATAGAGCAGTATAGGCACCGGATAACCATATTCACCTCATGATCTAATCATTAATAACAGTACATATTTAAATAATAACTAGCTTATTCAGCATATAATGAGATGCAAAAATTTGTAATAATAGAAGCAACAGTGGTATATGGCTAAAATACTAGACTCAAGTTTCCATCTACGCTCTTTTTTACTCTCCATTCTCTAGGTATTATCCCTGCTATGACTATGCGTACGCAGCCCAGCCTGCAAAGAGGACCGCTAAATTCCGTTCATCGGTGGCTTGGTTGATAAGGTCGTTCACAGTTGCTGTAACACTCAAAGTCTTCGATAATTTCTTCCGGACAACAGTAAGCGCCCGATCTGCTTCACTGGGTTCATTCACTGCCCCCTTCGACTTTCCGTTATTCGTAGCAGTTGAGCTAGCAGTGCTTATGGGAGGGGCTGCACTCTGAGCATCCTGTAGCTTTGCGAGACGGATGGGCGAGATCGACCATGTATACAAGGGATCGTAACGAAGAACATCAAGGATAGTCATGATCGTATCCGCCTCTTTCCGCAGGGCCTCCAGGGTGAACTCACAACAGCGACGGTAGACTCCTTCCGTTTTCGAAATCCCCATGCCATCCACAATATCTCGAGTCAGCCGGAACGGGACCAGCTCAGGAACCGGAAGGACACGACCCATTTCAAAAGCCACACCTAAGTCGATGTGAACAACTTCACCTGTCTTTTCATCCAGAAGGATGTTATGACCATGGCGGTCACCGAGGCCGAGGATGTAGCCAAGAATTGAGATGGCAGCTGTGGAGCGAGTGTATGCCAGCCTTCTGGCGAACCACTCGTCAGGATCCGTAAACTTCTCCAAATGAAAGTACCTCAAGACGGGATGGAACCTATCAGTCACAGCAAGATATTTCTTCACTCTCACATCGAGCTTTTGAGTCTGTACACTCTGAATTTCGCTGCGGCACTGCTGGCTTCTGAGGTCCTTCGGATAAAACCTTTCGTGGGCAGGCATGAGAAATTCGTGAAGCGGCATAGTGTTTGGGACGAACTCAATAATACCAGCTGTAGAGCTGAGCGGCAATACCTTGTATGTCCTTATCCCTAAATTGCGCTGGCGAGTGGCTGAATTCTCTTTCAAGAGTTCGCTAACTTGTGCAAAGACTTGCTCCATAATTGCATCTTGGCGGAGATCGTCAGCACCACCCTTAACCTATGATACATTAGTAAGTACACCATACAATACAGAGAATAGAAGCCCTACCAATTGTTTATATCTCTTTCCGTTGCTAGCTAGCAATGTAACTATCTTTGGTGCGCTTATACCGCTTGCGATGGTAAAGCTGGGATCAACGCTGATCATGGTAGGCAGTCGAGAATAATTTCTATCGGCTGCAAGCTCAATTTGCAGAGTTGGTGGAGGGAGCGGATTCTTTCGTAGCATGGCATTCAATGCACTACCAGCTGGTGAATTTCTCAGGCTTATCTTTGAACCACTCTTCACTTTCTCTCGCTCACTGGCAAAATGGCAGTACTGGTGGCTTATTCGGTCTATGGCCGACCAAGTCTCACTAGATCTAGCGCTCTTGCTCAGCTTGAGGGCAACCTCTTTCGTCGCCTTTTGCCTCGATAAAGCTGTTTCATCATTTGCGCTTGGGTTGCTATTCGTGCCTGCCCAAATCTGATACATTCCATGATGAGGATGGTCTTTACATATATTCAGAACTAAGCCGAGGAGTAGTACCTGGAATTTATCCTTGGTGTCAAGTAGCCGCGATGTTAGTTGATTTGCCAACGATGCAAACTTCAACGTAGCAACATTAAAGAGGTACTTTGAGACAGACTCTGATACGACCTCTTCGTCTGAGTGTTCTAGCCATAAAGCCGTGAACCGGAGAGCGTCATTATTGTGGTCATCCCAGGCTGCCAAGGATAGTAGATAGTTCTCCAGGCTACGGCGGAGCAGCTGTCCTCTCCCATCATTTAGCCGTTCGTACTCCTCGGTGTCTAATGCAAGCCACTGCTTAGCCTGATTATATGCCCTGTGATTTCTCTGCTTCTGGCCCGATGTAGCCTCTTTAGATAACTTGAGAAGAGTCTCGACTTCCATTTCTTTCATTTCCTTTAGCGTCCTCAATCGTTCGAGATCTTCAATGCTGTCGGGGTCTTGATATTGTCTATCGCAGAATACTGCAAATTCGTGATAGACTTGCCCAGCGTCACTGCCGTCCGTCCTACCCTTCAACTCCGCAAGAGCAGGGGACAGATATTTCTCAATGATGCGATCTGGTTTCTCTAATTTTGCCATGGATACCTGAGAAGCGATTTTGGCGAGAATCTTTGATTTCCCGATAGGAATCGTTTGTTCCTTCAAATTTGAGAGCTGCTCGAGTTCCTGAAGCATACCAATTGATGAAGCCATCTCACCTTGGTCCCACATCGCATTTGCAACCTCAAAATATGCAGCAGCTTCAATGTTTAACCCGAGGTCTCGGCACGACGTAGTTATACTATTCAAATAGGTTGCCGAGGTGAGTGACTCCTGGAGGGCGCCATGGCATCTATGAATGCTTGACGATAATAGCGACGCCCGGGCCTCGACAAGACGCGTATCAGACGCGCTGACATGGAGCATATTCCGTAGTGATGGCTGCTGGTTTACGCAACTTAAAAGGGTTTGTCTGCTGGATATTATTTGGCTCACATCTTCAAACCTGTATCTGGTTAGACTTCATAGAGAATTAGCATTTTTTGGGGAGGCTGGCTTAAGCTTACTTTCCAGTCTTCATCCACCTGGATCGGCTCTCAAACCTTTGGAGCATCTCCTCAAACTGCTCAGGGTTTGTTGAGCTCAGCACTTCATCCATCTCCGTAAAAATAGACAGTGCTTGGAGAGAAGTATGTATCGACGCAGCATCTCCCTGAACCTGAATCAAATTTGACATGGCAGACCGAATCCCTGTGTCGACAGCAAGGTGGGCCGATGCACGATCAACAGCATTGTTTAATGCTTGAAAGGTCTTGTATATTGTTACAGAACCGCCATTGTACGTATCCGGGATGGGAAGGTCCCACTGCTCTAGTTTGCGAGCAGTTCGGAACATGTTCTGTATTGCAGGCTCATTCATAACAACAGCAGTCTGCTGAGACTGGAGCAGTGAATGTGACAGCCCGTCTAAATTCAACATGCTGAGGGCACCAACCAAACTCTGCCCCCCCGAAGCAGATGCCTGTCCTCCTTTCCGCATTTGAGTGTCATACTCAGCCCCTCTAAACATCAAGGTCTTGAGGCCATCCTTTTCATACTCCATACGAGCTGATATTGTTTCTAGGGTGGCGGTACGTTGCAGCCCGTAAAATATATCCGGATCATCGAGGTTCTTGAATATTGAAAATAATATTTCTTTTGAGTCGGGGTGCTTCACCAAGGATGACCGACGTGATACTTTAACCAACTCGGATGTCGATAACTCCGTGAACAGCAACGCTGTCTTAAGCATACCACAGTTTACGGCCGCCTGAGATGCTTGATGGTAGTCGATATCAAGCCACTGGGAGCGATCTGCTATTGAAGTTTCTCGAGGGAGAGGTTGTGTCCTCAAGTATAAGATTCCGTTGATCAAAAGTTTGAGCCGTTCCTTGACAATATCCTTGTCATTGACAAACCACGACCGAAGAGCAGTCGATAGAAGCCGCTTTATAGTCTGAGATTCGTCTAATTGTTGGGATAATACGATGTGAAGAATGAAAGGAAAACATTTCTCCGCAAACTCAGGAGCGTTGACTAGGAGTTGCTGGATCGGATGAATGATAGAATCAGACGGTACGGATTGAACAAGAAATATAGAAAGGTCCCGTATGCATGCTGGCTTCTCGATAGACTCAGGGGAAAATGGATCGTTTGGTCCTGGAGTTTTAAAGGCGAGCATATCGGCTGGAGGGACATTATATGGCGACCAAGTGGAGCATTGAATTAGCGATGCCGGCAATGATACTGAACAGGCTGCGTCGTCAGCATTGTTTGACTGGCTAGTAACTCCACTGACGATGAGACGAAGAGCAGCTTCAGCGACCCCCGTGACACTTCCATGATCTACCACTGTTAGGTTCCTGACTAGTGCCAATATTGAAATCCTGGACGACGGCTTGCTAGATGCATCTATCTCAATGGGACCGGGTATTTCGTGCAAATCCGTTTCCTTTAATAACGATAACTCAATATGCCCTGTAGCAGCGAATGCTCTGCCAAACACTCTGCCAGCCCAGGTGAGAAACGAACTGCTCGTGGATCCGGTCTTGCAAAGCTCCCATAGAGTAGGAGAATACCTTACTGCGCGGTCATCCTGACCAAGGTGATCTGTTCTGAAAGACGCTGGCGCTGCAAACTCGCTGTATAGCAGAGAAAACACAACCTCGCAAGTCGACTTGCTCAGGAGATTTTTACGAGTGCGCTTATCTCTGAGGATGTCCATAAGCAAATCCCCACCCGTACTCCCAATATCGATTGAGGCAGAGGCACTTAAGTCATGGGCAGATTCCACCATGGATCGAAACGCGTCTTGGTCCCTGCGGTCTAAACCAACAGCCTTGTAATTCTTCAGATACAAGCCAAGCCATGAGTGAAAAGAGTCCGCTTTGGACATTGTTTCTCTATATTGGCTCTCTTGTGTAGTGCTGGAAGGGCTCGAATTTAGAAACACCTTCAAGGTCCCGAACATTGACAATGTAATGGTTATAATAAATGAGGGCACGGTGCTCAAATATTCCGATCCGCGCGTGAAAAGATATTGAGCTATTCCAATAGCATCATCAGCGCACTCCACATCTGCTAACAGAGGCCTGAGGTTATGCAATAGCATCTCAAGCGGATAGCCACTGACGGCATTTGAACCTGCAAGTCCAATAAGGACGCGAAGCCTCCGGAGTACTGAGCATGCGTGTAGAGAGCCAAGTGCCGGATTCATAGTGTCGAGAAGCTTCCTTGCTACGAATGCTACCATGGCTGGCGTGAAGATATCGGATGGCTCGTAGGGAGTTCTCCCACAGACATGATTGATTTCTCTTGTTAAATATTTGGCTTTAAATGTTGGCTGCTGGCTAGGGGGCAACCTTATGTCAGACGAGCTGAACCCCTTTATCTCACTTAGAATACTGGCTGGTACCTGCAATGAGTCTTCTTTCATAAATGATTTCTCAAGGTCTTGTTCATGGTCGATTAATTTGAACAGTAAACTGATGATGTCTGCGAAATGATCTTTGATGAGGTCCAGAAAAACACTTTTTCCAAGCTGCTTTCTCACACGTGCCTCTCCTGTAATGTATTTTCCTGACGTGTCGGAAGGAGGAATGCTTATATCGTGGGCAACGCTGTATGCAATAACCTTTGTAAATGATCTCGTCAATATTTGTTCGACTGGTTCCTCGAGCAATACCGCTAGCCTTTTAACTTCGTCATCTCGATCTCTCATTACCATTAATGCCGATATCTCTTCTTGGCTGTCCCGAAGAAGTTCGTAAAGTGTATCGTATCCAAAGATACTATGGGGTAAACTTTCAAACGGTTCTGTATCAAGCCACGTAAAGAGAAGCTGGGAGTTGAACAGTTGAAATAGTTCTCTAGCGCTGCTGAGCCCCAGTGTCTCGGAAACTTCTAATAAACACCTCTTGGCGTACGGGATAGACACAGGCACTCTTCCGGATACCTCAAGAATATAGTAGGCACATATTCGAAGCAGTGTTGGCCAACGTGATGCTAGCCTGCTGAGAATATAGAGGCGGAAAGCATTTCCCTCACGCCAGTCCAAATCCGTAGGCAAGCTGTCCAATAAATCATTAAGTATTCGTAGGTGGTTTTTCAAAACGAACAAGCCAAAAATATCTGGTATGTTTTGGGCCAAGTTAAACTTCACAAGAATGGGGGCTCTCTGAAGGATATCAAAAAGACTTGACCTTACGGAAGGCAGAGATTGGCTGTCCCCATACATTGGCTGGATTCTGATAAGTTGGAATAGAAGTTTGGAGATGCGAATTTGAACATTGGGGGAAGTTCTTCGTTTCGAAACTACAGTGCCGACGAGCCATCCATATAGCTGTTGCACTAGTTCCTCGAGTTCTCCGCCGTCGGAGTTTGTCCATAACGGAAGTATCCCTTCCATAGTATCGATACAAAGCCCAAGTGTGACTTCGCAGCATGAATATTGCGACGATAAGAGGCCTCCCGTGCATTGTACTATCCTCGAAGCGTCATCCGAGTTCAACAATAGATCGCTGTGCAGAATTTCGCAAATAAGCTCCGTACACGACACAATATCCATTGGCGGTAGATTGAGAAGGTAATCGACAAAATTTGTGGGGACACGGATAGTTTCTGCATCGCACTCGAAGAAACTGGCAACAAGTATTAATTTCGTTGAGGTATTGTTGAAAAACGTTGCTGGGCTAAGTCTCATTGCCATTTCCTGGCGTTCAATGACATTCTGCGACCTCTCAGATCTTGTCCAACTTTGTTGGGTATCAAAAACACTATCCAGGTCCATATCATCGTCGGCAAATCCATCTTCTTTTTGAAACTTGTAAAGTTTAAATATTTCCGCGAAGGATGCAATAAAGTTTCCTAGCCGTGGGAGTGTCTGATATACGTGACGAATTTCTTCAGAGCCAATTGCAGGAAGATATGGCTGGACGGCCTGCAGCATGGCTTCCACAACGACTCTATTAAGTCCTCCTTGGGAATTCGCAGATATGATGATTGCCCTAAGACGTTCCAGGACGCGTTTGATATCATCAAGCATGGGTGATGACCCCGAATTTTCGAGTAATGTTAATATGAGACAGGTGGTAATGCATGCAGATACGGTAGAGTGCATATAATCCGACGAAACTTCGACTGCCTCCGAAGCGTCTTGCTGCTCCCATCCTTGAACTAACGCATCTAGCTTGGGTAGGAGCAAGTCAGAGACAAGCCGCTTCATCGGGCTACCATGCAATTGGGTGTCACTAGACTGTGCAAAGTGATAAAGCCGAGAGGTGGATGTGCATCTAGAGCACTGTGTTGAGGTTTTAGGCTCGTCATCTATAAGTAACAAGAATCGTAAGGTCTTCTCATTCTGTCTGTGACGAAGCCAAGCTTGGCTAATGGCTCCACCGGGCTGGTTACCATTCGCAAACAATGCGAGCCCGGGAAGATCAAAAATAGTCCTAAGAACGTTGAAAACATCGATGGGATGTACGTCGATGGCAGAACGAGCCGCGAAAGCTTTTTCAGCTGAAACATTTTAGTAAATTACAACAGATCTGACAGATGAAACCCACCTGGATTCCACTTTGAGAACACCCATCGCACAACATTCTGACCTGGGTTCACGCTTCCTCCCGATCCCTCCGTATTCCTCATTTGTACCAGATGCGCCATCAAGGCTAAGCTTGAATCGCAAATTGACGCAGGGGCACTTATTTCGGTCATTGTCAGCATAGATGTAGCCCATTCAACTACATCATTGTATTCGACAAGTTTCTCTGCAAGAATAATATGCAACAGGTAGCAGGCTGGTCGACATAGGGCTCGGATTGTGACCAGTCTACTGACCGTGTGCCACAACTGTTTCCAGCCGAAGCTCACGGTGCTGGATTCGGCAGTGCTTCTACGAGCACAGCTATAAAGCGTCAGAAAGGTTGCAAGGCCTGGAGGAAATAAACTTACCTGGATATGCATAACATTGCCCAGCAGCTAATGTTGATGTTTCTATCGAGAACGAGTGATACCAGTGTAGGAAGGACGCCTTCTAAGGTATGCTGAGAGACTTGACTGGACGGTAGAGCGAAGAATAGAGTCTGGAGGGCTACTAGCTGTACGTTGGAATCGCCGAGCCTTATTTCATCGACAAGTGCGTCAAAACGCTCAGTGATACGCCGACGTTTTCGTGGATGGTTGACACCTTCGACGGTCTCATTATCGCCAGTACCTACGAGACTCGATTTGAGGGGTGACCCATGGATAAGGTTATCTAGTATGGCGAGAACTTGAACCACTGCCCATTTCCTTTCGGCACGGAGTGCTTGGTGTCTGAGGCGCAAATACCCACAGGTTAACGAGCCCGAATTTCGATTTTCACATGAACCAATTGAAAAATCCAGATCATCCAGTTGAAGTTGGTCTCTCTCAGCACGCTTTTCGTAGTCATTGGCTAAACTGTCCCGCAGGTCTTTCAATATATTCCCTAGGTCATCATCACCTAGAGGACCGAAAACTAATTTTTCTAGATGCAGTCGAAGCAATAGGACTGTTATTGCCATCTCGTCCTTTGCCGAGTTAAGCATTTCATCATTTGCTGCTGTTTTAGAAGACCACAGACGGCTGATACATGGTATGACTGAATAAACCAATGACTCTGCCAGAGAAGTCTCGTCTGCACTCGTCACAGAGAGCACAACATTGAGCGCGGCAAATGCAATCTGGTGAAAGAAACTCACGACATTGCCCTGGGAATTTAAAAAGTGTACAATAGCCTTTAGAATATGCTCAGTTCTCTCAGAAACAGCAGCATTGGGGGCGGAAATGAGTGACAACAGACATTCCATGAGTTCTTCGGAATTTCGCTTTTTGATAGAGGAAACGTGCGTCTCACCCGGCACGGACTTAACTGACGACCTCGATCTTGATGTGTAAACTGAAGACGCAGTTGACAGTGGGACAGTAAATGAGTTCCCACGAGGGATGGATGCTGCTCCAGTGCTGCTCTCATACTGCTCAATACCATCCAGGCAAAATTCAACTGTGGCAAGCCAATCATCCGGGTCAAGCAACTCAACATGAGCCTCGTGTCCTAGCAGTATGTTTAAGACTTTAAGGTACTGTTGGCTAAACGCGAGGCAATATTCCCCCGATGCTACAGGGAGAAGCTGGGTAATGTGCTCGATAACTGCCCTAACTGTTCTAGGCTTCAGCTTCTCGGCCCCTGCTTTTATGGTAATTCGCAGAGCTTCAGAGCAGCTCGAAAGAGTTTTCTCCGCCTTTGTCCGAGCCTTGTCATTCTTGGCTGATAGGTACAATCGTTTCTCCTCAGTGGCAACCTTGAATAGCGCTTCATAGATCGTGTGGTAGGCTCCATCTTTCAGGACTTCCCTATTACATGTATTAGCCCATGAAACCGTAGGCGCTATAGTTGATATGTTCCATACAGAGAGGATGTGTGTCGATTGTGCTTAAAAATCGTTATAAGATCTGGAAAGTTAGTGGAGTACATAATTAGACACAAGCCGACGTACCTGTGACACCGTCTGTTCGATTCTTCACACCACCGGCATTCATAGTATGCAGGGCCTCATCAATCCTGATCTCCCCATTTCCAGACACCATCTTTGAAGCGGATCTTTTGTGGCTTCAGCGGTGATTGTAACATTGTTCGAAAAATCCACGTTGCTACACCATCGAGAAAGACTGTTCGTGCCAACAGTGTCAGTTATTCATTGAAGCGCTGTCTTGATAAAAAGTGATCAAATTGTTCACAAGTAAAGGATAAACAAGTTTAGGGGACTGTAGGGGGACAAGGCCGTCAGTCAGCACATTTGTTTGTGGAGCTGTATGTTTTGAAGGCTAGTCCGCGAGGCTGTCGCTCCCCAAAGCTTACCCCCGCAAATTCGTCTTGGCGCGATAAACAGCATCGACATCGCGTACACCGATTTCTGCCAGATTCTCCAACTTGACAGGGTGCCTGTACCAGCCAACCAACCACCATATCTGTGGCACCAAATGATTTCATTCGCATCTCAGGGCGGCTGGACTACTTTCATATGCTTGCGCGCCATATAGTCAACTTGCAATAGGGGCATCGCATGCAATGGCCGAGCTTACTGACCTCGAAGGGCTGGAGCTTCTGCACAGGGATCTAGTAGCTCAGGCAGAACAACGCCTACCCAACATCGACAGGCTATGGGTTCAATTGGAAGCTAGGCTGGACGAATTTCGACGACTCCTTGATAAAGCTCCGCGCAATGAACAGAGTAGGAAGAGCTTGGATTCTGGTATGCACAAATATTGTCGTTACGGTTCGAACCCAGCAGATCTAACCGGTGGTCTATAGGACGAATCCAGATACAAGACGAAGAATACTCTATCAATGATGACTTTAAACAAGGGGCATTAATGCTTGCGGATGCTGTCAACTTGGATGAGCTCGATGCAGCACGAATATTCTTTGTATCTCAGGAGGACGCGGACGTGCTTGGCCGCTCCGTCCTAGAATGCTCTATAATCAGATTTCACCAAACTCGAAAGTATCTTTTGGATTCCTTTCGACTCGTTCTACAGTTATCATCGGCAAACACGGATTCCGACTCTGATTCAACTTCAGACGAGCTTGAAGTCCAAGAGAATATCAAAAGTACATTTCAGACAGCTGTTGGGCTTGTGCTCCAAACGGACCAGAAAGCAGAACATGGCCCGAGCTTTGTCAAGAAATGCTTGCAGAGCATGGCAGATATCAGGACATGGCTGCAAGATCTTGCTGACAGAGTAAACAGCGCCAATGTTCTATACCAGGGCCAAACTGATGAGTTCTCTGAGACTATTGAGTACCAGAGAGTGAGTCTTATACAGCAACACGAATCTTTGGGCTCCATAGTGCATGGTCTTGTGAAAGCAAGATACTCTTCAGTAGAGAATTTTGAGAGTGTTCTCAGTGTGCTAAGGCAAACCGACAGATATGACAACCTTCTAGGTATGATAATGGCATCGTATCCCCATTTGGTAATCTAACAGATTATGTTAGTTCACTACTTCCCAGCGACCGCTGCATTCATCTCTATGTTTGGCTCCCCTGAAGGTTCTGGGTCGCTTCAACAGGCTCGTAACCTGAACCGGACGATCCTTGAAAATAAAGATAAAAATAATTGGACGTTACAATATGTCTACGCTGGAGTTTCTGTCCTGTGGCTGGGGGAGTATAGTGGATGGTATCTCGACAACCAAGGGAACTCTCCCGTTGTTGGGGTTAATCTAGACGATGGTAAACCCTAGATACCCTACGAATGACTGTTTCATTTGGGCTAATAATTTGCAGAGAAACGGATAAGATCAGAACAATTTGCGAGCTTTCTTAAAGACGGCGCATTTGAATTTCTTTTGTCTCTTGGTGCCGATGTTAAATCTGGTGACTGGCAAGATCCTGCACGACAGGGCTTGCGGCGCTGGCTGCAAAATAAAGTTCCTCCAATGCTTCAGGACTCAGTACCGTTTTCAGAGTTTTTTCAGCTAGCATTGAAGGAGCAGTTGGAGGCTTTTATAGATGCATTCATCACCAATATGCCCGACCCTTTGCGCAAGTTGAGGACAGAAGAACAAGAGCAACGGCAGTTGAGTCTTACCTACGAACATGACCTTGACCTCGAACGGTTCTTGGTTATTATTTCATATGCCTTTGAACAACGTCCTGATGCCGCTTTGGCATTTTGGTCGGATCCAGACAGCAACCTCGCCGGCTTCCTTCAATGGGCATCATGCAGAGCCTCAACACCGCTGTTGAGCGCTTTTTGTGAAATGCTTCAGGCAATATCTGAAGATGACGAGTGTGCGACTGCTTCACATAGATTTCTACTCGAAGAAAGCACAACCGCATCCGGCAAATTACGGCGCAGTCAATCTCTTACATGGAGTCAAATATTTACTGATCTCACACACTACACCTCAAAACTACGCAACCAGCCAGCGCCACACCAGTCTTCATCGTACCGCGCGGGGAAGCCCGGTGCGAATGAGGTCGAGTCCGAACCGGAAGAGACACTTATGCTGGAGAGTTACTTGCGCCTGATCACTCGTCTATGCACTGGAAGTGAAGAGGCAAGGACTTTCATTCTCAAGCACCCGACATTCCACCTGACAGGATTACTTTACGAACTGGCAAGCAGCCGTATAGAATCTCGTCTTCGAGCGTGCGCTTTTACTACCCTGAGATCGCTTCTTAGCCAAAAATCCAAGGAGATCAACGATATCACATGGATGTCCCTCGATCAGTGGATTTCGGGCGGGCATTCAACGATGCCCAAAGCACAACTAACAATGTCAACATCAGCTTCGATCACCAGTGGGATCTTTGAAGAGATTAGTACTGGTTTTGAAGAACCGAATTCCTTCATTCAGTTCCTTACCGCTCTTCTAACACCTGCTGAACCTTCTGTCGGCTTGAATGACGATCTCCCTTTCCCGGAAAACCTGGGGTCTTCGAAGCGGATGCCTGGAATTGATGCTTATATTGATTTCGTTGTTGGCCAAATTTTTGTGCGCAAATCCCGGACAATGGAGATTATTAGCCAGCCTCAACAAAGACTTCTGTCGCTGACGTGCCTTGATTTTATCTCGACTTGTCTAAGCACTTTCAACGAGGACCTTGTTGTTTTTGCCAATGAATCTAATGTATCAGTCGACAGTGCTATCAGGGCATCGGATCTGGATACATACGTTCGCCTTCATCCATTCTCAAGAACGATGGAATGGATGTTTAACGAGAAAGTAATGGATGCGCTATTTGAATCTGTTCACGAAGAAATCTCAGCCGTGGGGAATGCTGCTCCATCATCGCCTTTGGTGTTGAGCATCCTTGCTGCAATCCATGTGATAACTCTTATAATGGACCTGCAGCCAACATACCTGGATATTATAAGACCATTAAACAGACAGCAAGTTACACATGCTCGGCCTCCCGTTGCCAATGCCGCCTACGCATCATTCGATGATGGAGTGCTAAGCCATCTTTCAGTCATTGTCGATCTCGGACTCTATTGTGGCTCGGGGCATTCGGAACTCGCAGTCGCGTCGCTAAAACTTCTCCAAAGATTTTCTACTTCTCCTAAGCTCGTATCTCCTCCTGTCTCAAATATCGGTGGACGTCGGGACCGGAACAAAGCAATTGCTGCTCTTGAGATGGGGAATGATTCGGAGCGAATTGCCAGGTCTCTCATCAGCGAATTCGAATCTAATATCGATATGGAAGAAGCATTTGAATCGCCAGCATACAATATTAAGATTCATATACTTGATTTTGTGAACGCTTGCCTTCAAGCTATGCCAAACAGACCATCGATTGCTCATTTGCTCCTGGGATTCAGATGCGAATCAGAAAGCCTCGAAGTTCTTCCGGATAGTCCTTTTGCCCGCGATGCATCTCTTTTCCATTCTATAATGAAATTGGCCATCCAATGCCCTGTCCAAACAGAGCAAAATGTCATAGCCCCGTGGCTTACGTGCCTCAAGAGCAAGGCACTGCAGGTTATGCGGACTTTATGGAGATCACCCATATCCTCACAAGTGGTCATGATAGAGCTGCGAAGCCATAGTTTTTTCACTCATCTATGGACAAGCGAAGTTATCATTGGCCCGCAAACTATACCTGGCCTAAGTTTACCCAACGGGACTTTCTTTGGAGTTATCGAGTCGCAAAACGATATTAACGATTTTCTGAGCCAGAGATCGATGCTATTTCAATACGTCGCATCAGAACTTCGCCGAGTATCTAAGGATGGCTCCACTTCTGTAAGGCAACAGATATCAAACACACTTCTAGGGAGAACTACTGTCGAAGATGGAACTGAAATCCAAAACTATACGATATTTGACATGTTCGATTTTATGGTAGTGGACCCGGCTGCCGAAGCTTATCCAATTTCTCCCTACTTCAAGGACCTTAATTTCAGTGTTTGCCTCATAGGCAGCCCTGGCGAACCCGATGTTTATGATCTCAAAAAGGTTGAAGCACTCCTCGTGCTGAGGCGAAGCGAGCTTAAAGCCTCCGGCTATTTACAGAAACCCGAAGACGAGGCCATGTTTGAGTCCGAAGCACTCAACTTGCTGCGGTTTATGACTTCACAGAACAACATAAGCCGCCTTCACGCAACTTGGCTGGAGACATTGGAAGGCTGGACTCAGGTCGTGTTAATGACAGTAATAGTTGGCGACCTCGAGGATACAAACAAGTTGAGAGCAATACTCGAAGCGGTCCTGGTTGTTCAGTCAAAACTGGAAAGACATAGCAGCGTGAACATCGAAGCTTCACAAAGGCTTGCAACCCTGGCAAAATTCCTTCTTTTCAATATCGACTTCACGTCTGAGCCATTCCGGAATGACGACGTAGCCTCTCTAGCAAATGAGAGATTGAGCCAACTATTCAGCGTATCGCTTAAAGCCATCCAATCACCGATCAGCGACAGCCATTTCCGAGAAACTCTTTATACCATATGTTACAAATATCTAGTTGGTATGTCGGATATGCCCCGTCGCCTGACTACGGGTCGCCAGTATATTACTCAAACTATCAAGAGTTCGGGTGAATCGCTAGTGGCTATAATCTGTGATGATGCATATGCTGGTGAGAATACTTGCAGAATTTCTGCCTTGTTACTACTCGGCCAAATTGTTGAATTGGCAAGAAAAGAAGACTCAAGCTACATCAATACCACCTTGTCTCGCATTAATTTTATAGGCCTTCTGGTGGACTCCCTCCAAAATATACTGGGCGAGATGCAAGATCTTAGCACTGATGGTAAGATTAACTTCCAAAAACACAAGTAGCAAGGCTAACACAGGTCAGAAATTGACATGTATTTGTCATATGTGAATGCGAAACTAGCCTTGCTCGTCCAGGTCTCCCAGACTAGGTCAGGAGCCACCGCTGTCCTTGGTGCTGGACTTTTTCAAATAATCAGAGACTCTGGCGTGTTTTCTACTGATCCGGACATTGGACTTGGTATGTCTCTAATGCCATTGATCAAAGTGCATATCTAACTTATATAGACATTGCCGATGTTGACGCGATTAAGAAGCATTATGGATTGCTCCTAGCTTTGATGCGAGTCATCAATTGCTGTGTAGTGAGCCGTGGCCCTCAAAATGAGCAAACTCTTGCACAGGCGAAGAAATTTGTCTCTGATAATCGACTTTGGATGCTGTCGGTTTTCAAACGGTCTGCTCGTGTTGGCGCAGCGGTGGATAATGAGCTTGATGAAGTTGTCGACGAACTATCCGACGCGTATATGCTCCTCATTTCGATGAGCGGCTTTCTTGATGTAAGTACACTCATCGAGGCAGCGAGCCTGCGCCTTCTCTCTAGTTCACTGCTGACAACCAAGAAGGGTCACGACCAAATGAAGCCACTCCATGAATCTTTCAAATCCTTCACATAATGCGTAACGAGGAGTCAAATATTTTTGGAAATGAATCGCAGGAAGGAACCTTGATGCCTCTTAGCGAAAGGCAATTAGACGGATGTAAAATAGAGAATACTACTTTCAAGCGTGCTATAACACAATTTGTATGTAGAATGTGCAAATGAACTTCATACTCTGATCTGGTCCGGACTAGTCCCTGTGATTGAGCGACCCCTGGCAGCCGATGGGGCTGAAATGACGGCGCCCGGGGTTGACTTATCGTTATCGCCCGTCTAGCCTCGTCTCCACACCAGAGCTCACCCAGAGGTGGAGAGCACCTCCATTATCTTACTTTCAGTTCAACTTCTTATTGACCTCAATAACACACAGAGTTGCCACTGCATATAGACGCGCCATCTTCAAGTGCCAACAACGACAGCATTTGCAACGGAGCCCTTCATTCGAAATACTACACCTCCTAAAGACAATCTAGTATAAGGTAGATGCGTCCTTCCAAGGGCAGTTCTACAGACAATATTTCCGACCGTCCTGTATCAGGAAAACGAAGAATCGCGGACGCACCCAGAACTAGAGGAGCTGCGGCTGCATCCATGCCAGACGGAGACAAGACAAGCTCGCGGTCCGAGGCCAAACGACAAAGGACTATCGAGTCGACAATTGCCGGGCATCCGAAAGGAAAGATGTCGGAAAGAATTGGCCTTATGGCCCCCTCTAGTGTTGACTTCCGCCGAACTGTTGGATTCCAACCACAAACAGGAGTGAGGAAACTGGTAGTCAAAAACCTGAGACCGAGCCGGGTTGCGGATCTTCGAGAACACTATGGAAATGTTCAGGTCCAGGTCTTGGACGCCATAACAACAATATTAAAAGGGCAACAACCACGGCAACCGCTGGAACGCTTATACCGTGATGTGGAAGATATCTGTAGGAATAATCAGGCTGAAGGTCTCTGTAAAGAGCTTCGCCAGCGGACTGGTGATTATCTTGAATCGAGTGTCCTGGGAAGCCTGCAGAACGAAGACCATCGCGATCCGCTGCAATTCCTCGAGGTGTTGCTGGATGCGTGGAAAGATTGGAATGCAAAAGCTGTTTGTGACCCTTCAAATTTCCTTGCTAGTCGAGACTAATGTGCGCGACAGATGCGTATACGGGCTATTTTCGGATTCCTCGATCGCTCATTTCTTCTGAATTCGAAAGAATATCCGCAACTGAATGACATGGCGATCCAGCAATTCCGCTCTATAATACTGGAAAATCCTGCTGTTAACGGACATATCTACGACGCGACGAACAAAATGATTGATAATGATAGAAAGCATGGAGGGCAAGACCAGGCAAGATGGTTCAAATCTACTTTGTTGAAGGATATCATAATGATGCTGCTTATTACGAATCTTTATAAAGCACGATTTGAGCCGAAATTCCTTGAATATTCAAGGCAGTTCTTCTCAGAGTTTGCGCTGATCGACGCCGATATGAAAACTATGATATCTCAATGTGTCAAATTGTTAGAAATAGAAGGAGCGCGGTGCGATATACACAACTTAGACAGCGGGACGAAACGAGAGTTGCTGTCAGATGCGCAGGATATACTAATCAGAGACCGTTCTGACTTCCTGCTTGATGTTCACGCAGTTGGTTCATTGCTAGAGGCGCGCGATATCGAGTCGTTAAAGGCCTTATATGGATTATTGAAGGGCTCTGACATCCAGGACAAGTTGAAGGTGCCATGGGAAGAGTATATAAAAAAGGCGGGTGCAGCGATCGTCAGTGATCAGGGAAAGGGGGATGATATGGTGGTCCGTCTACTCGAGCTAAAGAGATCACTGGATCTCATGAATAGAGACGCTTTTAGCAAGGACGAGATCTTCAAATTTTCAATGCGAGAGGCTTATAGTACATTTATCAACGACCGGAAGAGTGCGACTGTTTGGGGTACGGGGAACTCAAAAGTCGGCGAGGTCATTGCCAAATATATTGACCTACTCTTGCGCGGCGGCCTCAAGGCTGTCCCTCGCTCCTTGGCATCAGACGAATTGGACCGGATGGATGCCGAGAAGCAGGGCTTAGCGAGCACTGGTGATGAAGATGCCGAGCTTGATCGACAGCTAGAGCAGGGCCTCGAGCTCTTTCGATTCATTGAAGGCAAAGACGTGTTTGAGGCATTTTATAAGAAAGACCTGGCCCGTCGTCTGTTAATGGCAAGAAGTGCGAGCCAAGATGCTGAGCGGAACATGCTTACCAAACTAAAAAGCGAATGTGGGTCAAATTTTACGCATAATCTAGAGCAGATGTTCAAAGATCAAGAGCTGTCACGAGATGAGATGATATCATACAAGCAATCCTTGAGCAATACCAGCAAGACAACCATGGACCTGCAAGTCAGCGTTCTCTCCGCCGCAGCTTGGCCCACCTATCCAGACATTGCCATTAATCTGCCAGCCGAAGTCGCCCGCCACATTGAGAAATTCGACCGCCATTACAAGAACAAGCATACGGGACGCAGGCTGACGTGGAAGCACTCCCTAGCACACGGTATTGTAAAGGGTCACTTCAAGAAAGGCGTCAAGGAGCTACAAGTGTCCGGCTTTCAGGCCGTCGTCCTCGTCCTCTTCAATGACATCGCAGACGATGAAGCACTCTCCTATACCGCCCTCCAGGCCAGCACCGGTCTCGTTGACGCCGAACTCATACGCACCATGCAGTCTCTTGCGTGCGGCAAAGTGCGGGTGCTAACAAAACACCCCAAGGGGCGAGATGTGGCAAAGACGGATACTTTTACCGTCAACACCGCGTTTACGGATCCTAAGTTCAGGATCAAGATTAACCAGATCCAGCTCAAGGAGACGACGGCGGAGAACAAAGAGACCCACGAGCGTGTGGCATTGGATAGACAGTATGAGACACAGGCGGCTATTGTGCGGATCATGAAGAGCCGGAAGGTGTTACCGCATCAGGGGCTAGTGGCAGAGGTTATTGAACAGACGAAGATGAGGGGAGCTGTCGAGGTTGGGGAAATCAAGAAGAATATTGAGAAGTAAGTTGACCTTTGCTTTGTGGTTTTAATGGAAGACTAACATGAGAAGGCTGATTGAGAAGGATTATATTGAGAGAGATGAGGGTAATTACACGTACTTGGCTTGACCTTCAGGCATGTCGGCCTCTGTTGGCGGCGCTTGGATGAATTTGGGCATTATGGATCTTGCATTAGGGATGCGGACCTTGGATGATATACGAGTCACGAGTATTCATAGAAGAATAGACGAATTTGTGTGGAATGTGTTGACTGATGGACTACAATCGGTCCGTGTTTCGCCAGATGGCCTTGCCTTATCGATGCTATAACTTTTCCCATATGGGATGAAGAACAATTCAGTTTGAATAATACACAATATCCGGTACGCTCAAGTCATAATCATATGTCAATACTAATCGTGCCATTCAATAGTCTGAAGAAAGAGTGCATATGGCTGAGATTTGATACCAGCAGTAATTTCAGCTACTAGGATTTCTTTCTCTGGCTCTACTTCTAGATATCCAATTTTTAATCAAACTAAATGCAAGAATTCGCTATATCAAGTTACTCGTCACATTTACGAGGTGCATGCCGACGATGGGTAGTTGCAGCTCGACTCTCCACCGGTGATGTCAGTGTTGGTGAACGTAAAGTCCGAGCAGCTACCATCTCCACAGAGGATGTAGTAGTTGTATGCGTCGGATTCAACGGTACCCTTGACATTCTCAAAAGATACGCCAGAGATAGTGACTCCGTTTGTGGGCTCACCAGTTGGGCCACCGTTTAGGTAGTCTTGCTGCACGTCGATACCGTACTTGGTGATGCTAGAGAGCGTGATATCACTGTACACGATATTCTTAACCTTTTGATCTGTTAGTAACTGCATGGTCTGGAGATGTTACAATGTTTAGGGGAGGCTTACAGTGCCAGTGGTACCAGAGTTGGTCTTGATGCGGCACCCATTCTCGCTATCAGAGACGGTCGAGTTGGCGAACGTAACGCCATCGACGTCGTTGTCGCTCTTCCCTCCAATGGAACCAATGCTCAGCCCGTGGCCGCCAATGCATGTCATACCAGTAATAGTGATATCGGAGCCACTGGTCACGGCAACGCAGTCATCCTGGTTATTGACCACAGAGTTCTCGAGCGTCAGGCCGGTGGTGGAGGATATGTCGAAGCCATCCGAGTTGTGAGCGGCAGGTAGGCCGTCACTAGCGTCATTGGGATCGTTTCCGGCTGAGTTGTCAAGGTTGATACCACTGAGGGTGAGGCCACTGCCACCGGTGATGCTGAAGCAGTGGACTGGCCAGTTCTGGATATTTAGGTTGGAGATAACAGAGTCAACTGTGTTCTTGACCACAACGAAGTGATTGGGCCTGTTAGATCAGTTGCTATTCTGAACACCAAGGTACCACATCTTACTTGTCAACACCTCCATTCGATCCCAAGCCATCCCAGTAAGCTTGTCCGTTTCCATCAATGACATGGCCCGATGCTCCGGTGATGGTAACTTTGTTTCCCGAAATAATAATGGGGTCAAAGTCACTGTCTGAGGTTGTCTCAAAAGTCTAATAGGCGATGGTCAGAGATTTTACAGCTGACCCTTTAAGATTTGTTATACATACAGTTTTACCATCGAAGGTGACTGTGGAACCATCCTGCAAGTCGGAGAGATCAATGGCGCTTGATTCAGGAGCTACAATGCCCGACAAAACGATATCTGTGCATGATGCAACAGCAGATGAAATCGATGCATATTCAGTGACTGTACAGGGGGTAGCGGCGCTAGCCCCCAGCGCAAAGGGGATAGCAGCGAAGATGAGATTCTTCATGATGAGCTAAGTTTGCGGCTGTGAAAAGAATGAAAACTGCTGCGAGGTGATGAAGATAGAGACAGAGACACTGAATTGAACGGAATCTTTCTCTCATTTATACATTATCATCGTCGCCTCACGGTTAAGTGGCCCCAAAATCAGGAACAAGCATTGGACAAGCTTTGCGTATGTCTTGGCCAAAGCTTTTATCCTGAGTTTATTGCTCGGCGTATCAAGGAGAGGTCCCCCATAGCGGCAACGGGAAGATCGCCGACTCTTTCTACATTGAATGGATTAATTTGTGGAAGAGGCTGTGTGAAACGGCCAGGTAGATTTGCTCAAGGCTTGTTTCTTATTCCTCGAATCAACATTCTTCCACGGGCACCAGTCGTGGATAAGTCGGATCTTATCTCAATGCGCGGTATCTCAATACACGTAGTTTCTGAGAGGTGGAAAAACTCTGACTTGGTAGTTAATATATAGTGTTGGAGACGATCTAGAGTTTCACTATCCGTAAACGAGGTCGTAAGCGTTAATATAAAACGTATCAAAAATAATGCGGAGCGGGGCGTCGTTGATCGGTGGTTGATCACGGAGATTCTAAAAATCTGCAACTCGGCAGATCCATTGACCGCCCCGCAGATCAAGGGTTCTTTTCCTCTGGGCTCTGAATGACAACTCGTGCGTTGATGTCATCATGGCTACATAGCTCTAGGTTAACCATTTTGGCATTTTAATGATAGCTCCGCGGGTATATGTTTATGGGCGCTGAAGAACCAACGGCAGCGACAGGACTGTTATCAGGTAGTATTTTCTCAGCGTGCAACGCAATGGGATGATTCCATTATTAATACCATTGGTCCTGACAGGCTACACATGTCGTCACATGCGCTGTTCAATTTCCAACTCTAGATTTATTCTGTTTATAGCCATGGATCTCACATATAACATTGTCCCGTCGACGTCAGCATATAGCAACCTATGAACAATACAACGTCATTTTACCATTTTGACTTGTAAACCAAAGTATTCTCATTGGAGCTCCCAATCTGCCATATGGTAGTTAAGTATGTGATGTGTTACCTTTCTCTCAAATCCATTGTCATTGCTTCCATGTTCAAGCTGGCCATCTCTCGTAGCCGCTTTTCATATTTATCAATTTTCCGTCTTAAGCACTCTATTTCTCACTATACGTCTTCATCTTCCCATCGCACGAGTAATTAAGCTCCGTGGTCATCATGTTGCAATCCGTGCTCGGCGAAACGGTGCATGCCGCGAAGGATGCACTGGCTGGCAACAAGAAAGTTGCAGACATAAAGAGAGACGTCGTTGAGCAGACTGATAAGACGAAGCTGACAAGCGACTTCGGTGTTAAAGAGCCCGACACTGATAACTGGCTTTCGGCTTCAACAAATGGCAGACAAGGCCCACTGTTGCTGGAGGACAACTTTGCTAGGGAGAAGGTATGTTGGAATGTTCTATGAGCGGTGTCCATACCATGGGTTACTCACTTCGAAGTTGCGTCGTCTGCATGACATCCTTAGCTAACCCAACGTTAGATAATGCACTTTGATCATGAACGCATCCCCGAAAGAGTAGTTCATGCCCGGGGTTCGGGCGCCTTCGGGACATTCAAGCTTCATGAGAGCCTCGCAGACGTCACCCATGCCAAAGTGCTCACAGATACATCCCGCACCACCCCAGTATTTGTTCGTTTCTCTACCGTCCTTGGAAACCGTGGCAGCGCCGATACAGTTCGCGATGTGCGCGGGTTCGCAACGAAATTCTATACTGAGGAAGGAAACTGGGATCTCGTCGGAAATGATATCCCGGTTTTCTTTATCCAAGACGCCATAAAATTTCCAGACGTTATTCATGCTGGAAAGGCGGAGCCCGACTCTGAGATCCCGCAAGCACAGAGCGCCCATAACAACTTTTGGGATTTCCAGTATCTGCATTCTGAAGCGACCCACATGTTCATGTGGGCGATGAGTGACAGGGCAATCCCTCGTTCGTTCCGCATGATGCAAGGTTTTGGTGTCAACACCTTTACCCTTACCAATGCCGAAGGCGTTCGCTCGTTTGTGAAGTTCCACTGGACTCCAACCCTTGGTGTGCACTCACTGGTTTGGGACGAAGCTCTGAAGCTCTCAGGAAATGACCCTGATTTCCATCGCCGTGACCTGTGGGACGCCATCAAGAAGGGCGCTTATCCAACCTGGAAATTTGGTGTCCAAATATGCCCGGAGTCCCGACAGGATGAGTTCGACTTTGACATCCTCGATGCTACCAAGGTCTGGCCCGAAGATATTTTCCCAGTCCGCTATGTTGGTGAGATGCAACTCAACCGTAATGTTGATGAGTTTTTCACGCAGACGGAGCAGATTGCATTCTGCACGGCGCACGTGGTTCCCGTAAGTCCTCATCCGCCTTAAGTTTACATGAAGAGTCATTAACACATCACAGGGCATTGGTTTTTCAGACGACCCTCTCCTCCAAGGCCGCAACTTCTCCTATTTTGACACTCAAATCTCGCGTCTTGGAGTCAATTTCCAAGAACTCCCCATCAACCGCCCCGTCTGTCCTGTAATGAACCATCACCGCGACGGCGCCCTTCGCCACAAAACGACGCCTGGCAATATGAATTATTGGCCGAACCGCAAGTCCATCGTGCCTCCAGCTTCAGAAGCCAAGGACGGCGGCTACCAGGACTTCCCTGAGAATATTGCGGCCATGAAAGTGCGTTTGCACTCTGCCAAATTCAAGGAGCACTTCAACCAGGCACAGCTGTTCTACAACTCGCTCTCACCTGTCGAGAAACTGCATATCCGCAAGGCTCTCGCCTTCGAGCTAGACCACTGCGATGATCCAATCGTGTACAAACGCCTAGTTGAACGCCTTTGTGACATCGACCTTGGACTTGCCAAAGCAGTTGCCGAGAGCGTCGGCGCTCCAATCCCATCCAAGGCCGGTCACCCGAACAAGGGCCAGAAATCCCAGGGGCTGAGCCAGCTCGAATTCTCGCCGCGCGCTCAGGGGTTGAAGTCTACGATCGTGAGCCGCAATGTGGCGATCCTAGTAGCTGATGGTTTTGACTTCGCCGAGTACGAAGCTGTCAAAGTCGCCCTTACTGCTGCCGGAGCGTTTGTTGCGACCATAGGCCCCAGGAGGGGAGTTATCAAGGCGAGCGATGGTAAGGAGGCCCAGGCCGATCACCATTGGGAGGGACAGCGCAGCATTGCTTTTGATGCGCTCTATATCCCTAGCGGTGCCCATATGACCGCCCTTGGGAAGAGTGGCCGGGCTATGCACTGGGTGCGCGAGGCGTTCGGACACCTCAAGACTATTGGAGCGACTGGGAGCGCGGTGGCGTTTGTGCAGAAGGCTGTAGGTGTTGAGGGGATGGTGTTTAGTGGGTCTGCGGGAGACGTGATTGACTGCTACGGTGTTGTGACCTCTGGCGGATTGGGGGATAAGCCACATGGTATTAAGGAGGGATTGGATAAGTTGAAGGGGGGTATGAGTTTTGTTAACACGTTTGCGTTTAATATTTCGGAGCATAGAAACTTCCAGCGTGAGTTGGATGGAATTAATGATCTGGTTGCTTATTAGGGGGAGATTGAAGGTATTGTAAGATTGAAACCGACGGAGGAGGACGGAATGGATGTTGGATAGGGACAAAAGTTAAGTATGTATGATAGTTCAGGAAAAAATCTAATGTTAATGGAATTACCACGTTGTTACTGGAAGATGTCTCTTTATCCCCTTGCTTTCCCATCCATTCATGTGCGGTGATAGAAGCACTGGTGCTTCTATCACCGCACCCCCTATATAAAGAGGGACGAGACAGTAAGATATTAAACAGGGCGTATGGCTTAGCGGTCATCCTCACTCAAGTAAATAACCATCTTCTCAGGTTCGTGGGTTCGAGGCACCATGGGGTGGATTTTTCACCAAACACGTTTGTCTGTTTCTTTTGCGTTTTTACTTTTTGATTGTCTATGAGCTGACAGATCCTGACATATCCTGAGAGACCGACTCTCCTGAACCCCCACCCCCTTTTTATACAGTCGGGCTTCTATTCCACATTGACGTCACAGAGCCTTTGTCAATATAAACTCATACTCTACCGATATTCCTCTCTCACAACCCTCATCTACGTCACAGGAACTGTTCTCCCTCACTCATTCCCCTACCTTGGTAGGATCATGGGTTACGCCATCGCTCACCGGAACCTTCTCATCACTGACTTATTTTCTGACACTGTTAGGCTACTGTTGCTTTTCTTTTCTCATCGTCGTATGATCTTCTCGTTACTATTGCTATCCGTCCTGCTTCCTCATCGGCTTCCTCAATCAAACATGGGGCATACCTCGGGTTGGCTGTCGTAACATCCCAAATGTACTAGGCTAATAATCTTTGTTGGTGTTGACCGCATCACTATGATTGTGGCATGGTCTCTCGAGATCTATATCTAACAGCATTTCTCCTCCTCGAGACGAAGCCGTAGATGTTTCGCACTCTGACAACAGGAGTTATATGCATATGTATATTAGACAGGTTTGAGCTCCTTGGTATCAAATCCATCTTTGTAATAAGTTCAGGGTTGATACTACCATTCGTATAATATACATTTTGATTGACCGCCGAGGCCCTCCGTGCCCATAAAATCCTGCAGTTCTTGATTCCTTTCCTCAACGCCGCCCAAGTTAGTGAACGCCCAATGTTTCGCCGATTCGCTGCTCATGAAAATCACCATCCTCCTCTGCCAAACCCTCCCCTCCCTCTCCCACCTCTGAAGCCTCCACCTCGCCCACCGCCCCTTCCTCCAAATCCACCACCCCTGCCCCATCCCCCGTCGTCATACCCGCCTCCATACCCCTTGTCTCTGTCGTCCTCTTGTCTCGGTGGCGGCTGGCGTCCCTTAAGCTCCTTCTGCAACTTCTCCGCCTCTCGCCGCATCTGGGCATATCCCAAGTGCATCTTTCCGTAAAAGTGATCCGCCAATCTCCTATCGTTATCCAACCTCGATAGGTACGCACCACACACATCGCAGACTTGCAACTTTTGGTGTCCACTGGGTCCTGACGTATCCGACAACGCCTTCAGCTTCGCCTCATGCTCTGACTTGGTCAGCAGTGCCGCGCGGATGCGCACATGCTCGTCGAGGGCACGCGACACGAGCCCTGAGCTGCCAAGGACTTCGATCTCTAGTAGACCGGTTTCGATGGAGGCGGCGAGGTCGGAGATCTGCTTGAGCAGGGCGTTGGTCTGGCGGATCTCGTCTGGGGTCTTCTCAAGGCGGCGCTGGGCAGTGTCGATGCGCCTGTTGCAGTCGTCGATGTACTTCTGTAGGTCGCGCAGGTAGTCGAACTCGAAGGAGTACTTTGATGGCGCGGCGAGGTATTCCTCTTTGAGTGGCTCGGAGTGCACTTTTGGGCAGGGTCCGAGGTCCTGCTTGGTATTTGTGAAGAGGTCATGAGGGCAGGTGCCAACGAGGTAGGAGCGGCAAAGTTTTGGATCGGTGATGGAGAGTTGAGCCGACCGTGTGGAGGACGAGGCGCCCATGAGCTGCTCTATGGTGGGTTAGTTGAAGGCCATTGGGAGATGCGAAGGGAGATAGTAAGGATAGAGATAAAGGTAAAACGTACCAAGAAGCTTCCTTTGTTCTGCCGCCATGATGATGTGTGTTGAACTTACAGCGACACAGTTGTCGTTGATAGTGAACGTCGCGAGGCACAAGGTCGCGATAAATTTCAGCCCTGCGGCGAGGCTATTCACGCTAGCTTCGAGCCACAGATGCACCTTGGCCTCACCCCATAATTCAATTGAATCAATGAACACTCCACATCGCGCCTCAGCATAAGCTGTAGGCAAGTCTGCTATGTATCTACGGTCATTACTGCTCTTCATCGGCGCTGGATTCACGTCTTTTATTTCGCCGGTCCAGGCGTCCGAATACCACGAACAATTGCTCCTGCGCCCCCTACCACCGAGCTCCGTCCTTGCATCCTTTAACTTTCGCGCGAATACTACGGCAGAGGCCTTTGAGCAGCAGAATTTCCGTTATTTCCCACGCAGTCTTGGGCAGATTTTACAGCATGCAAACACACGGGAACTTCATCTGAGGTTTAGCCTCGGCCGGTGGGATGCAGAGAGCTGGGGCGCGAGGCCGTGGGGAGGGGAAAGAGAGGGAGGCACTGGCGTAGAACTGTGGGCTTGGGTTGAGGCTGATAATGATGAAGAGTAAGTCCGATGTTTGCCAGTATCGGATTGAATGACACTGGAGGTTCTAATGCGCTGGACAGGGCGGATGGCCGCTGGCTTACTCTTACGAATGCGCTTTCAGGTCTCTTCTGCGCCTCTTTGAACTTCATCGATTCAACTCGCACTACACGTCCGGTGATGTCATTTGAGCCACGGGGCGACCACAGCGAAACATCGCTACAGAACCTACATCTACTCCACGGGACTTTGCCAAGAGAGGTAGTCTGCACTGAGAACTTGACGCCGTTCTTGAAGCTCTTACCATGCAAGGGCAAGGCAGGGATTAGCAGCCTGCTAGATGGACACAAACTATTTGATGCGAGCTGGCAGAGCATGAGTATTGATGTCAGGCCCATTGAGGGTGGGTTAGATATCACCCAAACGATTGACATGGTGTTGGACATTCAGAGATCGAAGCGGCCAAGAGGTACATTATATATTCACAATCGTGTGTTAGGCAATGTTAACAGTGTGATAGACAACCCAATTCCACGGCCAGTTCCATATCACGAGCTCAAGTGCGATACCTCAAAGCCATACAACTCCGACCATACGTGTTTCCCGCTCGACGAGGCACAAGGCGAGGATTGGACCTTATCCCAGATATTCGGACACCCATTGAAAGGTTCATGTCCACTCGCCGAGGATGATGCTGAGTCGGTCTGCATCAATATCGACAACGATGCCGAGGTTTATACATCGGGCAATGCTGTTGAACGAAAGGACGGCTCCGGGTTCATGCGTTGCTATAAGCTTTCAGACGAGATATTCGACCTGAGTTTACCAGCCCAGCAAGCTAAACCAACGCCGTTTGAGCAACCATTGCTCTATGCTGATCGCTCGTTTAACGGCTATGGCCAAGAGCGGGGAGGCGTCCAAGCTATACTCAAGAACCCTTCACCGACCGAGACTGTGGAAATCATCTACATGGAATCGTTACCATGGTTCATGAAAGTCTATTTACACACATTAAAAGTGATGGTTAATGGCGAATCAAGCGACCTTATCAAAGAGATGTACTACCGTCCAGCGCTTGACCGACACCGTGGTACCCAGCTAGAAATCAAAATGGATGTGCCGGCAAACTCGACAGTTGTCCTCAGCTATGATTTTGAGAAGGCTATCTTGCGGTATACAGAGTATCCGCCAGATGCAAATCGCGGTTTCGATGTACCAGCGGCCGTCATCAGCATTGGCAACACGTCAATTCGCACTACCTCTCTACTACTACCGCTTCCCACGCCAGATTTCAGCATGCCTTATAATGTCATTATATTCACCAGTACAGTCATGGCACTTGCATTTGGGTTCGTCTTCAACCTCCTTGTTAGGAGATTCGTGGGCGTGGACGAAGTAGAGAAGCTTGACCTGAAGAGTGTCAGGGAAAAGTTGCTATCGAAGTTCAAACTCTTAGCAAACAAGGCCTCAAAAGGAAAGAAGGCCGAAAAGACTGAATGACACGCATGGATATCTAAATCAGAAATGATATACTGTATATTATCCTAATTTATGCCGGTTCAGCCAGAACAGTCGTTATTTAATCAGGTGATCCCCCGCATTCTCAATGACGACTTGGTTCCCTGCAACCAGTTAGCTCATCACGCTAAGACAACCAATGCCCACACCCCTAACAGCTCACCCTTGCAAACCCCGCATTTCCCTGTCAACTAGGCACAAGACCACCCTCCTCCTCACTCAGTCCCCAGACCACCCTCATCATCACTTCCCCTCACCATCTTTGATCCATTACAATCTGTAAATCCATCAAAACATCCCCAAATATCATCCAACAAGCAGTTTTTTAAAGAACAGCTTCATCTCAAATTCATACTTGATTCAAAATTCCAGTTCTCACAATTCAACACTCATCGCAACCATGGAAAAAACAACTGGGACCATTCCTGTGGTGAAGGTCTTGTTCGCTCTCTACCCAGGAATGGATGCTCTCAACGTCCTTGGACCTCTAGAGATCTTGAACAAGGCCAACCACAACATCAATGATGATAGTAAGTTCACTCTATTTGTCTAGTTATCACTTTATCATAATCCATATCTCATAATTCACTCCTCACGATCCATTGTTGCTCAATTGTCTATCTCGTACTCCGGCTGATCTCGACACTTATAGGCACCGGAGCATTCGATTGCACCTATGCATCCAGCACTCCTACTGTCGAGTCGGAGCAAGGCGTCATCTTTAAGTCCGATGCCTCCTTCGAGGAGATCCACAAACATCTCAAAGAGTTCGACATTCTCATCGTTCCCGGCGGTGACGTTGAGACTGTCATCAAGAGCAAAGCTCAACCCCTCCAAGTCATCAAGGCTTTCTCCGATGTCCAGCAGAAGTATCCTGAGAAGGAGCGTACTCTCATGGCCATTGGCACTGCCAGTCTCCTCCTCGCTCATGTGGGTACTCTTTCTGGCCTATCCGCCACAACCCACCCAGATTTTTATACCAAGTTTGAGAACATTTGTTCTCAGGCTGCCCAGCGTGATCTGACTGAGCGCACCAACGTCTTGGAGGAGCGATATGTCGTCAACAACCTCCGCTTCGACCTCGGAGAGAACCCCGACGAGAACCCATACATCAGAAAGAAGTCTGATGCTCGTCGTCCATCAAATGCCCGCAAGGGATCGAACGCCTGGAAGGAATCAAACACTAGGCGCGAATCCAATGCTCGTCGTGCCGCGATGTTGTTGGGCGGCTTGCGGGTTATCACTTCCGGCGGCACTGGTTGTGGCATGGATGCGGCGTTGTATTTGGTTAGTATCATGGTTAGCGTTGACACGGCGAATGAGGTTGCGCGCATTTTGCAGCATATCTGGACCAAGGGCGTTGTTGTTGATGGGATAGACGTCTGAGCATTGCTTGGAGTTTAAAGATCGGATAGATCTCAGTGTATGTTGGGATGATGGCATGGACCACACGTTACCCAGTTTAGTCATAATTTTACGCTCTTTGAAGTTACTTGTTTGTTTTAGCTCAATTGAAATAAATCTCCTGTCTATTATATAACAGATGTGTCCGTGATTGTTTTGTGCTTGTATCTTCTTCGTGTATCCTGTCAAGAAGCCTCTGTCTCGTCCCATTGTCTCATCCGCGTACGTCACACTCACAGCGGCACTGTCAACAAACCCCGCATTTTGTGCCTCGGCTTACGTACTGTAAATTATACCACAGAATTGTAGCAATTCTTTGTAAAGATGTACTTATATATTTAATTACATTAATTGCGTCTAGTTCATTTCTGATGATTATTCTGCAATGACGAGGTTTATAAGACCCCGCACTGGTGGCAAACCTCAGCCTCGTGGTACGTGGTACCTGAATGTCTCCAGCCTCGCGCTAAAATAACCAATCACAACAACCACTGTTGCTTCTATTTACATATTTACACTATCAACATATCGCATCTCATCACTGCCGCGCATAAGTCTCACCCAAATGCACCGCTCATATGACCGACTATCTCCGAAATTGCTAGGGTACGGGTTAGGTGTAGGCCGCCATGGCAACTCATCAGAGCAAAATCGCCATCGCCGATGGGGGCCCGGTGATGACAACTTCGCGGCGGCCGCCTATGACGAGCAAACAAGCCAAGAAGGCATTCGCAAAGGCCAGCAATGGGCCAAAAATGAGCTGGAAGGAGCGCAAACGCATGGAGGCTGCGGAGTTGGCGGCGCAGAAGAGGGAATTTGAGAGGGAGAAAGCGCAGGCGAAAGCAAGGGCTGCGAGGGTGAAGAAGGAGGCTAAGGAGGAGGCGGAGAAGGCAGAGAGGAAGAAGGCGGGGATTCCGGAGAAGAGTAGGTGGGTGAGGCCCAGTCAGGGAAGGATTACGGGGTTTTTGGGGCTGGGGAAGCGGGGGAGGAGTAAAGATGTGGAGGAAGCTAAAGAGGAGCAGGATGAGAGTAGTAATGATAACGGAGAACCGGTGCCGAAGAGGATTGCCATGGATGAAGCCGATGACGATGCAGAGGAGGAGGACATGGAGAAAGGGAGAACCCGCGTTTCTGAAGCCCAGTGTGGCGCCCTGGCATTAAAAACATTGTCTGATACCAACGAGGAAAAAGATGCACGGCCAGAGGATAGGGTTGGTCGTCTGGAGGATGTCTCCGATGTTAGATCGGAGAAGGAAAATAGTCCGGAAGTGGAACCAGAGGCAGAAGTTCTGCAAGATTCGGAACAACCAGACCCGAAAGACGAACGACAGCCACTAGTTCGATCAGAGCCGAAAGTCCAGGAAGAACCTGACGACCAATCGAGGCCAGAACTTCAAATTAATCAAGAAGACCGACAGGGATTAGAAGTTGGAGCGAGATCAAAAGTTCAAGCAGAGTTGGTAGCCACAAAAGAACAGCAAGTTGAGGCAAACCCTGAAGCGGAGGCGAAGACAGAAGCTCAGAGGATGCCAGAGGTACAAACTGAACCAGAAGACCATGCAGACTCTACGCTCGACGACCCAAAACTGCCTCCGAATAGCCAGTACTTTACTAGCTCGCAGGATTTTCTGGACGATGATGACATTTTTCTGGAGCTGGCAGCTGCCCATCAGCTACTTTCTGAATCGTTTGATGCGGGAGTGAGGTCACAAGCTGTAGCTCAGTCTTCACCAGTTTTGGGTAAAAAGGAGACTATAGGTCAAGCACAATCTAATATCAGTCGAACAACAGTCGCGAATTTACCCGAACATGCGCGTCCGGCTGTCGCCGCTAAACCAGCAACGCGCCCTACACCATCAGCAAAACAGCAACCTGAATCGCCGGTTTTGGAAAGGACTCCGCAAACCAGGATGGAGTTTGGCTGTTCAGGGGTTTCTCCGGAATTGACATCCTCGAATCCCTTTTCACAAAATCAAGCAGCATTACGGTCAATGAGCAAACCTATTGCTAAGCCAAGTCATCCTGCCATATCTACGGTTATGGGCCCGCCGACGTCCATCACCCGTCCTCGCACAACGTTATTAACTCCTATCCGATCACATAACAAGAACATGCCAGCGCCAAATGTGATCAACTCGCCGTCATACAGAGCTTCGCGAGATATTAGGACCAATGGCCCTAGCCATCGTCAGCCTTTAAACGACATTTCAAGGAATGCGCAAAACGCATCATCCAAGGCAGCGGCGTCATCTTCCTCTCGGTCAAAACCGTTCCTCAAGCCAAGTCTATTACCAACCCATACAACACCAAAGGTGTCCCCGCTTACGTTGCCAACCAGCACGCAACTATTCCTTGCCGATCACCTTGACGAGTTCTTCCCTAGCCCATCTCAGGAACTGCGAGAGCTTCTCGAAGATATTGAAGACGATGACATCCCTTCGAACACGCAGGTCGCTCGCGAAATTGGAAAGGAGAGCGTGACAACTCCGTCGGTGCTCGTTGAACCAGTACAACTAGTATTGGATGATGATTTCCCATGGATGTCCTCTCGGGAATTTATGTTCTCGTCACAGGAACTGCGAGAGCTTGAGTCGCCGAGCAAGGTATCACCGGTGCCAGCGCCGCCACCGACACCGTGGGATGTGAGGCGGGCGCGCAAGCCCAGATTTTTCATTGAGAAGGAGGAAGATTTATTTGCTGCGGCCATTCACGAAAGTAAGCTTCAAGGCAAGGCAGACGACGAGGCAGCCAAGCTGCGCTTGGAGAATATGAGGATTGAAAGAGAACTACTTGTCACCAGACAATCATCACAACGGCACACGCCGAGCGCCAGGCGAGCTAGTCAAGATGCTGTCAGGCTGGAGGTGAATGCAGAAGACGTGTCGGAACAACTAGAGGGCTTAAACGCAAGCCAATTGTCGAAGTTGATGGACGGGATTGAAAGTGACGAGTATGGCGATGACTTTGACGACGAGGAAGCTGAAGCTTCAATGATCGCATTTGGTCACCAGCTGGAAAATCCACAAGCACGAGACGATGAGACTTGGACCGAATCTGAGACCGAGTCCGAAATATATGAGAGTTTCATCGACCGCTTTTTGGCAGAGGACGCTGAAGCAGTGACGAATGCAGAAGATTACTATGCGTTTCTATGAGGCTGTGCTTTTACAAGTTTCTTGAGGGGGCCTTAGGAACATCGTGGAGGTATAGAAGGGTGTTTCATTGCTATTTTATGTCGGGATAGTTGGGGACGTGATGGAGCTTTTGGGGGGTTGGATTTTATATTGTATTTTGGGAGAAGGAGGAAGCATGAGATACCCAGGGCGGCGGTTTTGGCGTTTTTTTGGAGGTGATACTGTGTTAGAATACGATCAAAGAAGTGGTTGATGACCTTGAATATGCTGTATAGACTTTTGTATGTTTAGATCTTTCGGTCAGAATAATGATCGTGCGTCTCCCACCTTGCGTGCTGTCTGCCACGTGTATCCAATAAAGACGCCGCAAGTGATATCAAATTATAAAACCGCATAGAAGTCCGCAAATCTCTTTCTGATAACTCCGTCTGATAGTAATCATCCCAGTAGTAGTAAGATTGTTCATTTCTCACCGCTAATCGCTCCACCGGCAAATGCCAAATGCACCCCCTGCCCCCTTAGTCCTCCCCATCCTCAGGCCAAACCCCCTACCCCCAGCCGAAGCACCTTTATAACCCAACTTAACTCCTCCGTATTTCAAGCGGCACAGTGGCGCAGTGGGAGTACCACTGTCAGGACAATCTGGCCAGCGGAGGAAATGAGGTTATGGATTCGAGGCCCGGCAGAGAAGTCGAGGGGAAAAAAAATAGAAAGAGTTTGGAAATTGGAAATGATCAAATACGAACAACAAAAAGTAAAATCATAAACAGTGATTTTCTCCCTCATCAGATCAAAGAGATCTGATGAGTCTTTTTGCATTTTTGATCTTTTATTTTTGATCTTTTGCTAGCTGGTGCTTCATCTGAGAAGGGGTACTCTGGGTATCCAATATCTCATCTTCCTATATAACCGCGCCCTTCCCACGCCCCCACCTTCAAAGTAAATACCCCGTCCCTCTCAAATCGCTTCACCCTCACCTTCCCCTCCCTCCCCTTCCCCTTCCTCATCTTCCTCATCCAAATCCTCCAACGGAAACGTTAAAATCGCCGCCACACCCCCCAACCCCTCCAACCTCTTCCCACTCTCATGATCACTACTCAACACCCTCACCTCCCCCCCCTCCTCCCTCACCCTATCCACCAACGCCACCCACCTCCTCCTCTCCCCGATAACCTGACTCCTAAACA
>LNAS01000184.1:0-27259 GCA_001630605.1 Pseudogymnoascus pannorum
TAGCTTCAGTTTGAAACTGCTCGCTATTAAGAATTGACAATGAGTCTGACAGCTGAGAAGTCATAACGTTAACTATACATCTATTCTCATATCATTACAGTATTCGTTAGCTATTGCAGAGTTTTCACCATATGCAACCGTGCTTTTATCACGTGTAGTATACAGTTCAAACTGCCAGTTCAAACTGCATAACTGATTACAAATACTAAACTAATAGTTTTAAACTACAGTGCAATTCAAACTGCAGTTTTGCCGGATCTGCTAAACCAACTGCGAAAACTGCAGTTTGAACGGTTAAACTGACTCACTACTGCCTACACTGCGGGGATCCTTGATATTGTTGTACGGGAGCATTTTAAGCTTTTACCATGCAGTCCGGAACAAGGCATGGCCTACTATTGAGCAGCAGTACTATGGAATTAAGCGTGAGGATGTTGAGTTTATACCCAAACGAGCAAAAACTGTGCTTTTAATTGGCCAAATACTACAAAGGCTCCTCTAGTCCCAATTATAAGTAGCCGAGCATAGGAGAGAGTGCAGATTGATCCGATTGATATGCGCCATGAGCCTTCAGGACAGTTTAAGTAGATTTTACATATAAAAGATCACTTCTCAAAGTACATATACACGGCTATACCCATTAAAGAGCAAGCATGCAGACCCAATTGCAGACGCCTTTGTTCTCTTTATTGCAGCCTTCTTACATCCTAAGATTATGCAAGCTAATAATGGGAAGGAATTTAAAGGGGCTCACGCCATACCAAAGTACCGTGGGAGAGTAAACCATGGAGTAAATACTCTCCCACGGTACTTTGGTATGGCGTGAGCCCCAGATCGCTTGTGCCTTTCAACATTAAGCGGGGTACAACATTCGCTCCGCCGAAAACACAACACTGGGACCTCTCATTACGATGCGATGCTATAATTTGCTTAGAATATGAGCCGCTGGGTATCTATACCATGGTGACATTCACTGAGTAGTTTCGAACTGGACTTAGGTTATGCTTGGCCGTAACAATATTCTGGGAAGGTACCGGGCCGGGATCATCTTCGCATCGGGTATCATGGATTCATGCAGCCGCTACTGCCTGTGAACAAATTCATCTACCCATCGAAAAAAATCTGGCTCAAGTAAAGTAACGTCTATCCCTGCGTCCAGAGACGCACCTTGCCACGAGACGAATATATGCTTCAGGTGTGTCAACTATTTTTTTGGCATGTCTACTAAGTTTTTATTTACAGTAACATATCACTATTCTTTAACCATTTCTCGACAAAAAAAAGTTTTCGGTTGATCATGGTGTCGATCATGTCAATCACGCCATTGATTGCCGCTTTGGCCTCTAATCGCGACCACTGGAGTCTCTTCATATTTCGGAGCACTTGGGGATAAGTTCCATGAAGAAAAGTGTGGCCACAAGTTTTGAAGACACGTGGATAAGAACGTGCAGTCCAGGAGTTACGCCGACCATGGAGAGCGGCATAAACACCGCACGATTTGGGGTTCAGTATTTACTCCGCCACTATTCCCCAGCCTGGTCATGTGCGTGGCGTACAAGATCGCGTCGTCGCTGTCGCACTGATTGCGGAGGGCGTCAATATGCAGAATAACTTAATAGGACTTCTCGACCTACAGCGCCACCACGAGCTCTTTGTGCCTTTTAAACTTATAAAGCGGTTAGATCTGGATTCCGGGTCTCGCCATCATGCTGAGAAGTAATTGTGGCATGGAACGTGGCCACATGAGTTGGTACCTCAAATCAACCAACCCCCCCGGGAAATGATAACCAAAGGTGGGGCTAAACATGAGAAAGAACGAATTAGCGAGGCAGAATAATTGAATTAGCCAATCAACTGAGTTTTAGCGAATCCCCACTTGGTATATGTAATTAGGCTAATTTAAGTAAATGCTCACTAAATACATGGGGACATTCCTTGCACGGCGTTACTCTCGGTCTGCAACAAGAAAATAACTATGATTGATTATGCTGTCGATTGCTTGTTGACGCCATCGATAACCGTTTCAGCTGTTCCCTCTCCTCATTTGCGACTGTCAGATTCTCTTCGAAGTTCGGAGCACTTAGGGAAAAGTTCTATAAAGAAATAATATAGACCCAAGTTTTGAAGACAATTGAAGAGAAAAATAATGAAGACCAGTTTGGGGAAAAATAGTTGGAGAACAGTGTCATATTTATTAACAAATTGTACAGTACACTGGCGAGGGGAGACTTGAGTACTTAACCTGTTAACCCAAACTGATTTATTTTGAGTATGTTACATTAAATATTACTATGCTGCTTACGGGTTCTGGGTTTTTGGCTGTACCATACTTCATAGGTTGGCTTCATACGACACCTACTGGATCTTGGCAATCTTTCCACACAATCTCTCAGAACAACGCAACCCAAACCTTTACGGACTCTTACAGTACTGTAACATACCTGAGCTACTAAATAAAATGGAGATGGCTGACGGCTGTAAATAGCAACAAGGTACTGTATCAGATACGAAGAGTTTAAAGCCTTGTCTCTCGAGATTGTGCTCCTGTAACCTCGGTTCTGGTACTAAACCATAGCTCTCGGTCGCGATGTCATCAATTCTGATTTTACCTCGACTGCCACTCTGGGTGCCAGCACGGCCGCCACTCCGACTGCCACTCAGGCTGCCACTTTGACCGCCACTCCGGCTGTCATCTCCACTGCCACTCCGACCGCCGCTGATTAACAATGTGTGGTGTGGTCTCGAACTGATTTAGAATGCTGACCTTCAGATGAGGACCACGTGCTGATCCGCAATTCTGCTTTGCTGAATGGGAAACACACCGATCCACAATGCTGACTTCTGGCTGGACGACCCGCACGGATCCACAATGCTGACTTTTCGGAGATGAGGACCCGTGCTGACATTCTGGATGTGGATCGGGACTGTGTCTCGACGTCCACTCTACACTGCTGCCACTCCGGCTGTCACCTCGACCGCTACTCAGGCTGCCACTCCGACCATCACTCCGACCGCCACTCCGACCGCCACTCCGGCTGCCACTCCGGCTGCCACTCCGGCTGCCACTCTGGTTGCCACTCCGGCTGCCACTCCGGCTGCCACTCTGGTTGCCGCTCCGGTTGCCGCTCTGGCTGCCAATCCTGCGTATTCTTAGTTTTTTATTTAAAAAGTTCTCTATGTAATATAACAGCTTACTGTATTTTTGTGCGGGCTGGGATTAATCCGGTAAGGTCTAGTTATATGATATAGGATTGGCTGAAAAAGCTTCCGACCATGATGCATTGTTATCTGGATGAATGATGAAGCTTGCTAACGGATAAGCACCGGTATAATCTGTCAGCATCATATAAAAGTAGGGTGTACAAGAAGAGGTGATTCAGGTGACGAGAACGGCTGTGTAAAATCGAGTATGCTAAATTTGGTACTTTAGTTCGATGCCATGGCAAGCATTACTGGTCAAAGTGATTCAAGATCTTCCTACTGAGTCGTGCCTACTTATAGTTGAGTACCCTCGCACCTGCAATGCCCAAATTTGTACTTACCTATGCCCAAATGCTTCGAATGTTAAAAAACAAAAGCGGGCTCCAAGTCGGGGCCTTCGTTGCCTTGTCCTCTGTCACCTTCTGCTGTGGAGTACTAGTGATCTTATTACTAGTCCAAGAAGAAACGCAACGAGCAGGTATTGCAACTTTGAATTTGACTGTAAGATATATACCCATATTTGTTTTTATTCAGGTAAAAAGCTCAAAGTATTAGTTCAACATTAGTGATATCTTCGATGTCCCCAATCTACACCTCAATCAACGCGGCGATTTTGGTCCCCTCAAAAGTCTGGTTGGCGCAGCCACTGCGGCGGGCGGAAGTCTTGTTGCGACAGCTACTGCTGAGGGAGCGAGTTTGATTGAGACAGCCACCGCCGCAGGGGCAAGCCTGATTGCGGATGCCGCAAGCGCTGCTAGCTCTGCCGAAACGGCAATTGAAGATTTACTCCCAAGAAATCTTTCGCTTGGTATAAGCCGATTTTGCGTTGGATTTACCGATCATAAACCCGACTGCGCAAACTTGCCTTTAAATATCTCTGATATATTACCAGAAGCTGTCAAACATTTTTCCGTAGACATTCAAAAATTTGTCAACAGCCAATTCCAGACTCTTCAATATTTAGAAGGGATTACGGCGAAGATTACGTCTGCTAATATTATAGCCCCTTTCGTTCTTGGCATAGTATTCTTAGTTGCTCTAGCCGCTACATTATTCTTCATCCTATTCATAAAGCGTAGTGTTACAAGCGACCTAACGAAGGTTGGGATCTGCTTATTGGCAGTATTATGTTGCATTCCATTCGCTATACCTATGGCTATTATATCTTATGTTGGATCAAAGATTCAAGAATCTGGACCAATTGTTAGCATAGAAAAGGGAGATGCAGCGAATCTATCGATAGGGGCATTTGTCTGTGCTATTATTATATTAGTACTGACAAGTGTTATGTTAGCGTTGCATGGGGGAGATCTAGAATCAAGTTAATAAAAGCAACTTGAAGACGCAATACCACGGTATTGCGTATTGCGTCTTCAATTTGCTTTTTGTCCCGTTACGGCGTGCGTCGAGAAACGCAAGAGACGCACCCCGTAACGAGATAAATATCAGTAACTCACTTAGAATTTAATTGATTCAAAAATCTGTGAACCCAGTGAAAATTCCAGCATTTTTATGTCAATCGTGTTGGGTGATCACTCCGCAACAGACCAAACCCTAACTAACGTCCATCCCTGAGTCCAAAGACGCACCCCGTGACGAGACGAATCTATGCTTCGCGCGGTCTCAATTTTTTCCTCGGCAAGTCTACGAAGTTGTTATTAATAAGTTAGTCAGGAGGTCTAAATGCAGTGAGCTTCCGGATTTTTATTGGTCTTCTGAGTGGTCATGCTTGATTGGGATAGCGGTCAGTGCCAGCACAAACATTTACGAAGCGAGATTACAGTTCGTAGTAAATTGGGACAGCATCGTCCGCCATTTCAATTGATACAGTACAACTCCATAATCTAATGTCTACATTCTTATTGTGATCACAATCCTTCCCGGTCGATGGCAGCGACTATCTCACCCGATATGAGCGAGCTCTTGCGCGCTAGATTCGATGCGAGTTGTCCAACGGGCGTGGAGGAGAGAATGTCGAACACCGAGACTTCGCATTTCAGCTCCTTAGAAACCCAATTTCGGACTTGAATGGCCTTCAGCGAGTCAACTGTCACAAGTTAGCGGATATCTCATGCGGAGATCAGGAGTAAGGCTTACTGCCAAACGAATACAAGGGTTTCTCGGCATCAATATCTTCTGGTGACGCGGTCATGGCAGCAGCCACGTACGTTCGTAGCGCGTACTCAATAGCTGCTACAGCATCTCTTCCGGACTTGGCATCCTTGAGCTCGTCTGAAAGACTTTTCCTCACGCTAGCACCACCAGAAGCAGACAGAACTGGCTTCTGAGCGGCGCGGTGGTCGAACTTGCGATCTCTGGACCATGGGTTCAGTCCATCATTACTGCGTGGGACTTTGTCTGTGATGCCCACGAGCAGCTGCACTGGCGCCGCGCCCCCATCTGCTGTTGTTCCGCGCATTGCAGCTTTCAGAGCAATCTGCATCTCGTTGTCCGTGACCAAGGCAGGCGCCAAGTGACCAAATCGTTTCAGGTAGCTCTCGACTGTCGAGTCAGCGGTAAAATGGCTTGCGTCTGCGACGAGGCCGATATTGAGAGTAGTTGCCTTGAGACCTCGTGCATGTCGGTAATGCGCAACAGCGTCCTCATATGTGTTTCCTGCGGCATAGTTCGATTGGGCTGGATTTCCAATGATACCTGAGATGGAAGAGAGAACGACAAAGAAATCAAGGTCATCTGGCAGGTATTGATGCAAGTTCCAGGTGCCTTTGATCTTGGGATGCGTCGAACTTTGCCACTTGTCGAACGTCATCTTCTGAAAGATGCTATCCTATATTTTGTGTGAGTCTGAAAGGTCTCTATGTCAGTCTGTTTTGTGGAAGCAGCTTTACCTTCAATACTGTCGCACATTGTATTAATCCCTTGATTGACCATCCATTCTCCGTAGAAAGCTCAACCAGGCGTGCGACTTGGGACTGCTCCGTAACGTCACATAGGACGGTGTCAACCGCGCACCCCCTTTTCTCCAGCCGTTCTAAGATGTGCCGCTGGCGATCATTTGTGACTCCGGACCGTGAAATTAGTACGATGTGGCCAGCTCCATGGTCAACCATGTTTTCAGCAATAGTGAGGCCAAGTGCACCGAGTCCCCCAGCAAGGACGTAAGTTGCATTATTGCTCAAATTCAACACCGAAGGCTTAGTTGGGAGAATGGGAACGATGGAGGTATCATCAAAAGACAAGACCGCTGTTTCCCCTCTATTTGATGCCAAAAACTTCGAGACTGCATCAAGTGAAGAAATGGAAAACGCTTGTGTTGCGTTGGTGCACGCGGTAATGGAGCCTTCCTTCAACATCTCCACAACTTTTTGGAACAAATCCCGAATCGTTTCCGTCCCAAGCCTTTGCATGTTCACAGTCGTAAAGCTGGCATTTCGTCTAAAGCACTCCGAGCTTAGGTCGCTGACTTGAACCGCTCGACTGGTATCAACAAAGTGCCCAAGCTCTGCAAGACAGAGACTGGCCTGTCGAAGGGTTGCACCATGATGATTGCTAATAATGGCATTAAATCCCTTGCCTTCTGTTACTGCGGTGATGTTTTCTTTGAGAGCTGTGCTCGATGAATCGAAAATGCGATCCTCTGAGATATTATAGCGGTCAACCAGGAGAGATTTACCAACCCTGCCAGTGGTTGTGACGAAAACCTCAGCTCCGAGAGCGAGCGCAATCTGTACGGATGCTTCCCTCTCACCACTAGCGACCAGGTGGATCAGAACTCGCTGGCCTGCTATGACTCGTGCGATATCAGCCAAACAATAGTACGCAGTGAGAAATATAATAGGAATAGACGCTGCTTCCTGAGAGCTGAGACTACTTTGCACCTTGCTAACAAGACTCTGATGCTGACGGACCCGTGTTTTGAAAGAGTTCCCCTCGAGAATTGGGAAGAAGATCTCATCACCAGCTGTAAAATCGGTTACTTCTTCTCCAACGCGCGTGATGGTGCCGCTAGCAGCACGGGCCGCTGAGCTTTGCCAGATATCAGTTCCACTATCGCAGTCAACTGAGCTAAGAGCTAGATGCACAGTCTTGACTTCAATTTCGCACTCGCCAAGAGGCGTAGTCGCATCTGAGCCCTGAGCCCAGTATGGCTCAGTGGAAGTACCAGCAGACTTATTTTTCACAAGCACCAGTGGCGATTGTATTTCTGACAGGCGACCTGGTATGGCAACAGGGTTATCAGAATAAGAATTAAGCTCCTCATCGAATGCGTCATTAGTAACGGCACGCGGAATGAAAAATATTCCGTTTGACTCGACCAGTTCCATATCGTTCTCTTTTCCATTCGTTGACTTTGGCTTAGAAGTAGCCTCAAAAGCATCAATCAGCATTCTCGAGGTAGAAAGCTCTGCAAGATTTGTTAATGGCGAGATATCGATATGTGGCATAACGACCTGTTCCACTTCAACACGGATTGTCCTCAGTAATCCGGTAGTTGGTGCAAATTTCAGCGAGTTGTCGTGGCAGCCAAGAATACCACCGCGAGTTACCCACATGATATATGACTGGGAATATACTAGGTTCCTGAACTGTTCGAATTCCCCAGAAGTCCAGTTTATCACCAGTGGCTTTTCAGCTTCCAAGAGGCAGATGATGGTTTGCCCCGAGATGGTGTCGACCTCATTCAGGAGCTTGGATTCCAAAGTAATGCCCTTGGACGATAACATATCTGCCAAATTTTGCTTCAAAGTGGTCAATTCGGCTGAGATATCAGGTCGCTCAACAACATACACTACTGTTGGATTCAAGGCTTGACTTTTGGAGGAGCGAGTAGAGATGACAAGCTGCTCAGTATCAGGGGTTGTGTGAGCTAGGACTTTGTCAAAGTGCGTGTTTGGCCAAACGCCGCCTTCCACTTCTGATTTACCGTCAGATCCTGATATGACCTGGCGATTTATACTGCCCACAGCAAGTACCTTGCCGTCAGGTGCAATGCGCCTAGTAATATGTTCCATGATTCTTTCATCACCGGTCTCAGTGCCAACGAGAACCACGTCAAACGAAGCTCTCTCTTGGCTCTGCTGCTCAGAGATTGTATTCTCAAGGTTGATTAACTCAAGCTGAATAGGAAGCCCCTGAAGCTTGGCGTTATTGGCCAATGGGCGTAATAGATCTTTGGTAGTTGAAGCGACGACACATTTGTCAAAGCGTGGTGCCTGCCCATAGTTTAGCCCAAATATAGAGAGGGTGTCAACAATTGCGTGAGAACTGCGGCTATTGACAATAGCTAGAACTTTGAGGTTGGCATTCTTGTGGCATTCACGCTCAAGCCAAACCGCTGCCTGGGCAGTCGTGGGCCGCAACCCTCCGAACCTAGCAGATACGGACTCGCGCATAATCAAGTTCTCGGCAGCAGCGCGACTCAGCAAATCAATATCTTCCTTCCATTGCAACTGTGCTACCCTCTTTGGTATACTCGTTTCCTGTAAAGAAACCGAGCCACTCGATGCCACTGCCGGAGATGAGACATTTCGCAGCGCAACATTGCTCATAATAACCTTGGGGCCTGACAAGGCTCCATCAGATGCCACAATGCTCCCTATAGAATCTCTATCATTAATCTTACCTGCAGTTGCAAGCGCCACAAACTGGGAGCCAGGACCCTCAGGCTGCTCTGTCGAAACGAAGAGCCTTTCAAGTGTCATTGGGATACTAGCTTCGCCCATAGCTTCCCCCTCGAACAGGGCGACAAATAAGAGGTGGAAAAAAGCGTCTAACGTAGCCGGGTGAATCAGATGTGGGAATTCGTACTGATGCGGCATCACTGCTCTTGTATCCGGTATTGCAATTGTCCCATGCGCAACATTGTCACCCTCTACAAAAGCCGCCGAGGTGAGGTTTGCGAAGGCTGGGCCATACCCCATGCCAATGCTTTTGAGCTGGCTGTAAAAGCTGGGAGGATCAATCATCTGCCCAGAGCTTTTAATGACAGACTCGAATCTCTGTTTCTCGGATTTCCAATGCATTGCCTCGTCATCAAATGGGATGCTCTGACTGTCAGTCCCATTTCGATATTCTTTCTTATCATACACATATGTTAAGAGACCATAACAATGTTTGGTCCAGGAACCACCCACTGGATGCGAATATACTGTCCAGTAAAACCACGAATCGAGCGTTTCATGCGGTTTGAGACTCAGCGAAGTTTCCACCGCCTCATCTGTGTCCGGGATTACCAATCCGCGATCAAAATGAACATCATGAAGCTCGATACCAGATACTGCCTGTCTTTCATCTTCAGCCAGCTGTAATGCCGCTTCAATGGCCATAATCATCATTCCTGCACCTGGGTATAGGATTGTGCCTGTGATTGCATGGTCTCTTATCCATGGGTTTTCTGCCAATCGAAGATAGTTCCTCCAGCGAGGCTCATGAGCATTTTGATTGTCCATTGCGATCCCCAGCAAGTCTGTTCGTGGATGAGACTGTGTCCTCGCAGAAGCCGATGCAGCAGGCTCATGCCAAAAGCCTTTGCTATGCTGCCATGGATATGGCGGCAAGGTAGTAAGAGTCGCGTACTTGTGCTTCGTCTCTTTAGTATAGCCGTTGACTTTCATAATATCAACGGGGTACCCTAGAGTCCAGAGCAGACCAGCTGCCTCTCTAGCTGATTTGCTAGCTGGCTCGCCGCGAGTGACCATAGAAGTATAGGGGATCATGCTTCTTGGTTTATAGCCATCAAATGCCGTAAGGCACTGATTGAATGGGCCTTTCAGAGCTTCGTGGGGTCCGATCTCTAAAGCCGCAGACCAGTTTAATCTCGCCTTCCTGGACCCAATTGTCTCTGCAATTGTGTGGTCCAGTAGGCTCTTGACAGCTTCGGAGAACCGTACGGAGGAGGACATACTATTCACCCAGTATGAAGCGTCGAGATCAGATGGCCACTCCAACCGTTTTGTGGTCAAAGAAGAAAACATAGGCACTTTAAATGAAGTGGACGTGTCGATTTTTCCGAGTGAGATTAGAAAGTCCTCTGCAACTGAGAGCATATGTGGCGAGTGGTATGCAATTTCAACTCGAAGCTTCCGCGCAAAATTTCCATCCAACTTAATTCGTTCCTCAAGGTACGTGATGCCCTCGACGTCCCCAGATAAGGTCACACTAGTGGGACTGTTTACACATCCAACAACGACAGAGCCCTTGGTGACGTGCTCAAGGTATTCGTGTGCTTCTTCGGCTGTCAAGCCGGCAGCCAGCATTGTACCCCTCCTTTCTTTTAGGCGGCTTTGAATTAAACTGCAATAGTAGCCTCTCAAGTACGAAATCTTGATGGCATCTTTGTGGCTTATACCGCCCGCGGCATATGCAGCAGCAATTTCACCACTTGAATGACCAACAACTGCCGCAGGTCTAATGCCCCAATCCTCGAGTATTTGTACAAGAGCAACTTGCAGGACGGTGCAGATTGGCTGACAGTGCTCGGCGATATTGATACGGGGTCCTGGATCTTGCAATATTTCTTCCGCGTTCCATTTGCAACCTATCTCATCAAGGTACTGTTGGCTTCGATGTACACTTGCGTTAAATACTGGGTTTGCGAGCAGCTCGCGGCCCATAAGCGGCCACTGTGCCCCCTGCCCTGTGAATACGAATATGAGATTCTCTGACTGCCTAAGCCTCTTCTGTTGTGTACTCGCAATGCTTTTGAATTCGTGCTCCGTCAGCTCCTCGATTGTTTGAGTCACAGCAAATGAGCGGAAGCTAAACTGTGATCGACGATTGGCGAGAGTATACGCTAAGTCATCTAAGTTCGGTTTTTGCTGGCCTTTCACTGAATTTGCCGATAAATAGTCTCCAACGGATTTAGACAGCCTTTTGAGGCCGTTTTGATCCTGCATGGAGAAAGCCAGTAATCTATAATCAGGAAGACCTTTGCTATCTGTACTTTCTGCCTCCTGCATGAGGGCGGCATATCCATTTTCTTTGCGTAGGTCAGCCTCGACTGTGCAGTGGTGCCCCTGGAGATTGCGACTCATCAAGTAGTGATAAGCATCGTCCAAAATAACGTGAGCATTTGAGCCGCCAAACCCAAATCCATTGATGCTTGCGCGACGGAGGCCGCCCGTAGGCCACTTCATGGTCTCCAGCGGCAGGGCTAGCTTCCACTTATCAAGGAGCAACTGTGGGTTTAGCCTTTCGAACCCAACTATGCCTGGTACCACTGCATTTTCCAGGCTGAGCACTGTCTTTATGACTCCTGCCAGCCCAGCTGCTCCTTCAGTATGGCCAACATTCGTCTTGACACTGCCAACGTACAGTGGGCTATTAGAAGAACGAGCAGAGGAAAAGCATAAGCCGATGGCTGAAAGTTCTGCGGGGTCCTAAATCTATGTCAGCCTATCATCTTGCTTAAGTTTGATTTTTAGTAGGTTCAACCCCTATTTTTGTTCCAGTCCCGTGGGCTTCAAAGTATGAAGTATTTGCCAGTGGAAGGCCGGCAGCGGCGTATGTCTTTTTGATAAGGTCGGCTTGTGCTTTGCTACTGGGCATCGTGATTCCAGGCGTCTTGCCATCCTGATTTGCTCCGGTGCCTCGGATTATAGCCCTGATTGTGTCACCATCGACGAGCGCCTGGGAGAGGGGTTTGACAAGTATAGCTCCGACTGCCTCGCCTCGACCATAGCCATTTGCTCTGTCATCAAAAGAGTGACTAACACCATCAGGGCTCAACATGTGCATGGCCGACAGCTGCGAGTTAAAATTCGGGTGGAGAATTAAATTCACCCCAGTGACTAAAGCCTAGAAGTAAAGATGATTAAAAGATTATCTTGGAGTGGTGTCAACGACAAGATTTACTACCTGGCTGGATTCTCTGAGCCTTATGGACTGGCATGCAAGATGCAGCGCATATAAACTGGACGAACAGGCTGTGTCGAGAGTGAGACTCGGTCCTCGAAGGTCAAAGAACCATGATAATCTGTTGGACAGCATCGCGCGACTGGTCCCAGCAGCGGTATTGTGCGCTAGATTGTAAATATCCGTTGCACTGACCAATTCATAGTCATTTGTCATGACACCTGTATATACGGACGTCATGCTCCCTTGGAGCTTTTCGATCGGAACACCCGCTAATTACTATGAGCATTCACACATATTTCGAGCTAGAATGTGCCTTACCATTTTCAAAGCACTCGTGAGCTAATTCCAGCAAGTGACGTTGCATAGGGTCCTATCAACCATGTCAAAAATGAGCTTATGAGTGGATAGCAACGGTCTCGTACGATGCCCATGGCCTCTTCGGCATTGATGGAGAAGAAAGGGGCATCGAATAGTGAGATATCATCGTCTAAGTAAAATGCGCTTTCCGGTTGAATCTATAAGACGATTAAGTTTACAAGCGTCATATGTGAGGGCTTTAACTTACAGCCCCTCTCCTCTCGTGATCTGGGTGCTGCCATGCATCTGCATCGAAACGACCAGATGGGACCTTACAATGCCCAGACCGCTTGTTGGACAGCATATCCCAAAACTCCACTGGCGAAGAAACCTTTCCAGAAAAGCGACATGCCATGCCAATTATAGCAATTGGCTCAATAGAATCGCCATAGTTGATATTGGTCTGCTGGCCTGACATTGTGAAGACTCTGATTGAGATCAAGAGCTTTCAGAACACGTTATTTGGGGTCCAGATCTAGCTTATTCCCGTGCCCGGATTATCTGTTGATAATTTTGAGAATATGGAGCAACAAAGGAAGTTACCAAATTTGCTGCTGACGCCCGAACTAAGTATTCGTTCTCCCAAGGGTAAGTAGGATCTGACCCGTAATATGGCATGTTAATTGCCGGAAGCCAGCGTCCCTACTCATCGTGTCAGCAGAGACTGTATATGCTTTCATGAGCATTCACATCAGCTTGTTAGCCATTTAGAGCTAGATCGGATAGTAATTGACGGATGTCATCTCACGATAACAGCCAACAACTACCGTGCATGTATGTCACATTTTTGCTGTGTACGCTTTTTGGTTATTTAACTGTAACTATACGTCACAGCGGAACAAAGCTTTGAAACTTAGGCTCCTCAATAGGTAGCATTTCGGTGTCAGCTCCGCTATGGCCATTGTGGATTTCGGTCAGCATGGCAATTATGATCCACTGTCGATAAGGTGTTAATTCCAGCTTCCGCAGCTGGCTCAAGTTTCGAACAGAATGCTTAGTGTACTGTAGTTGCTGCACACTGTTGCTCTTCATACTAGGCTGTAATTTTTCATCCAGCAATAGTTTTACGTTCTCGTTCCCCAAATATATACGATGGTTGCGTAATCCTCGCTAGCCCGTGAATATCAATACTGTGCCAAATAAAATGATAGAATACAATACAGAACTTACCCAAGCTCCTCAGTAACATCAAACGAAACAAAGTTCTGAATGTACCGTGGAGATACCGAGGGAGGTACAGAGAGAGGTACGTACCAAGGGAGGTAAAATTGGCAACTAACCCCAAGACTAGCTTTCCTTCCCCCCTCCCAATCTTCCTCCAAAACCCACCAGAGTCAGCACTCTCGTGTCAGCGTTTTGTGTCAGCCACGACCATAACGCCGCAGCTGGATGCTGCAAAGCATATTTTGATCAACACGTTGCTTACAGAAGGGTTTAAAACCAAGCTACCGAAGTGTAAGCTATGGAGCTGCAGAAACTCCTATGAAGCACAGGGGGTGGATAACTTCTCCTCGAAGCTGATCTCGCTATGGAACAAGATACAGTGGCATCCACTAACTCGGGTGATATAGAAATGGCTAGGTGTAGCAGCAAAGGCAGTGTACGTTACCGCCAGATCTGTAGATCTCTGAAGCAGTTCATAAGCACTAGACTGTCGGGCAGGGAAATGAACTCGGCTGTTAAATACAATTGACTTTCAGATAAAACTAATGGGCTCCTTTTGCACGCACGAAAGGTGCTCGGCTTAATTATACAAGAGAGGGAGGCAACACTGGATCGAGCGGGGGCAGATGAAACACTATGGTATCTTGTCCTGGTCGACAAGCTTGGCTTGGTCTTGGAGAGGCAAGGCAGGTACGAAGAGGCGGAAGCCATGCACCGGCGGGCCCTGGAAGGAAGTGAGAAGGCGCTTGGAGTACAGCACCCGGACACGCTCACCAGCGTCAGCAACCTTGGATCGGTATTGGAGAGGCAGGGCAAATACAGAGAGGCTAAGGCACTGCAAAAGCGAGCTCTGAAAGGAAGGGTGATGGATCTTGGAGAAGAGCACCCATATACGCTTATTAGCATGAGCAAGCTTGGATCAGTGTTGTCAAGGCAGGGCAAGTATGAAAAGGCAGAAGCAATGCACCGGCGAGCTCTAGAAGGAAGTAAGAAGGTGCTTGGCGAAGAGCACCTAGTTACAGTCACTACCATGACCAACCTAGCCTCGACTTTGTGGAGTACAAGACAGTGGAAAGAGGCTGAAGATATGGAAGTGCGAGCGATGGAGACGAGGCAAAGGGTGCTTGGGCACGAGCACTCAGACACGCTCACGGTTATAAATAACCTTGCCTTTACACTAAAGTCTCAAAGCCGTAACAGGGAGGCTATTTAATTAATAGAGACATGCTTTCAGCTACGTGAACGGGTCCTTGGCTGTTTTCATCCTGACACAATGATTTCCCTTAAAGCTTTGAATAAGTGGCAGATGGAGAATATACTGTATAAATAGGTGTTTAACGCCTGTTCCTGAGTGGCGAAAAAACCACCCTGCCAAAAAAAAATGATAGGTGAAGTTACTCCTAAGCTCTCTAGACAGCTTCTTTAAGAAAATTATATTTGCGTTGTCAACTTCCTCTACCATAGATCTAAGTTACTTTGACTTCAAGCATCTCAAAATCTGTACATTTATAAATACCTCCTATACTTTTGCATAAATTGCGCTGCACGAGAGCTGACTCTGGCGGGTTTTGGAAGAAGGTTGGGAGGGGAGGTGGAGGGAAAGGCAGTCTCAGGGTGAGCCGCAATTCTACCTCTCTCTGTACCTCCCTAGCTACCTCCACATCAGCAAAGCCACGACAAGCGACAGGCCCCCACAAATAAAGTTAACTAAAAATTCCACGACAGCCGATTCGCCTTCTACTGCTCTGTAGCAAAGTCATCAGTGAAGCAATATATTTTCCGGATGACACAGTCATCACGGTACGTACTTCTTTGGAGAGCTTCGCAGTGCGTCTTACCGGGGCTAACTATCTGTATGCACAGAGTACGGTTCAAAGCTTTGTCTGCGTTCTCACCATGAACGTCTTCGCAATAAGCTCCTCACTAACGTGCATCCCTGCATCGAGAGACGCACCCCGTGACGAGGCAAGTCTATGCTTAACGAGTCTCAAATGTTTTCTTGGCAAGTCTACGAAGTTGTTATTAATATATCACTGTAGCCATTTCTCCCCAAGGAGACCAGTCAACAACAAACAACATTTCACGAAGAAAGAATATAGACTTAAGTTTCGAAGACAATTGAAGAAGAAAAATAAAGAAGTCCGAGAGTAACGCCGTGCGATGAGAATGTATGTGGCGAGCATTGACCTAAATTAGCCTGATTACACGACAAAGTTGGGACCCGCTAAAACTCGGTTGATTGGCCAATTTAAATATTCTGCCTCGCTGATTCGTTCTTTCGGATATTTCTTTGACCCTACCTTTGGTTATCATTTGGGCGGGCTTGATTGGAAGTACCAACCCATGTGGCGACACCGTATGCTACACCACTGCTGCACTCACCACAAGGCCGACAATAACTTCTCAGCATCACGCTGAGACTCGGAAATCCAGATCCAACCGCTCTATAAGTTTGAAAGGCGCAAAGAGCTCGTGGTGGTGCTGTAGGTCCATGGGTACCTATTATGCTACAAATTGATGCCCTTCGAAATCAGGCGCGACGGCGACGACGCGATCGTAACTCTCAGAGCAACAAACGACGTAAAGAATCTACATGGGAAGCCTATTCTCTTCCCATGCCACTTGAGGCACCGGCGCCTCACTCCTTTTAAAGACAGCTTTCGACGTTCATATCTTTATGTTGGTACGCCAGTGGGTTTGGAAGCTTGCTACAGTCTAATTTCGTGTGTTGATTTACCCTATGACCCAAAGAGAAAATGGCCGTTTCGAAGAGCTTGGTTCAACACCAGAAGCCAAGACCACGGTATTAGGGGTGGATCCCATATGACAATAGCTGAGAAATTAAGAGAGTATCTCATATCCGATGTGAGTGACACAGATACAATCTTACTGTTTCCATGCTTTATTTATTCCTTGGGCAATATTAAATTCGGTTTAGGGCGCAGACCCGGCCCAATGGGCCTATGTCTATCTACTTGCGGAACCTTCAATAAACGGTCAAGTAGAGAACCACTTGGCATTCTGGTATCTACACGGCGGATCGAGAGTTGACAGCAATTGTGGCTGAGCTTAACACTTCACATGGTGAACGCCGAATGTGGCTCGTTCGCCACTATCCCGACCATCTTCATGCCACTCGCCACCGTGACATCGATATTGATGTCCTCGTGGCATGGCTCATCTACGGTGACTGGGGCGCGGCATAGAATGTCAGTGCCCGCTCTGTCCCAATGCTGACAGGTCTCGGGAGCTGGTTGTTCCGCGCAGGGATTTCGGGATGACGGAAAAGGCATGCTTTGATATTGGTTTCCTACGGACTAACAGCGGGGTCTAGGACCCCAAATGTCATATCGTAATAATCTTTTTTCGGGACCTCAAACTACGGCATCACCAACCCCGGCTGCCCACACTGAACAATCTCGTAAGTAGAATCAGACATACATCTTCTGGGAATAGCTGGACTGACGATTCTTATAAAACGTATCGCATCTTCAACATTTTCGAATACCAACTTGACAGTAGAGCGCTTCATCTGTGGTTCCTGATATGATGAGAGAAGCCTTGAAGGGTGCCTGTGTTGGATCCAGACGGCTCTGTCGTCGGTGAGGGGAGTTCCCAACTTTAGCTCGGTAACCTTGTCCAACTGAATATTCAAGTCGAGACAGTTCTGCCAATCCGGTGGAAGATCTCTGTCATTTGCGCCGATAACTTCAATTCCAGATTCCAGGGTCTTTGCGCTCATATCGAGATATATCTGGAATCGCATATGGCTGATAAGTAGGCGGTTTTGGCTTGAACTCAGATGAGTGAGATCGAAAGTCACAATTTCCCGGTCATGCGGCGTATCTGAATTAGAATCCACAAGTGCAAGATTACGAGTTTTGTTCCGTTTAGTACATCTTGGCACCGAATCATGCTCGTGATCGCGGTTGTCTGAGCCTGAATTTGATGTGATTGTTTCGGCTTCGTTCTCGTAAAACAACCTTTCTTCACCTTCAGGTTGGCCAGGCATATACCTAACTTTCTTCGTTGCTCCTTCAAGCAATCTGCGTGCGTTTGTCGACAACTGTAAGTCTTGTGAGAGTCGTCTCTTTTTTTCTTTGCTAGGTTTCCCGAACTGTCCAGAGAGTTTTGGAGGCGAGGAAGAACTGGAAGCCTTTCCAGGCATTCTAGGATAGGCTGCTACACGCTATAAGTCAGATGTCAGATATTTCGTAGTTTCCTGGGCTGCCAAAGACCTACTAGCTTCGACTTCTCACTTGATTAAGAGGTACTTTCCATCAGTCTTAGAAAATTGACAGATTTTCCATCTCAAACCCAATGATTTATCAGGATGGAGATTCTTATGCTTCTCCAATTGCAATCCGAGTCTGAATCGAAACCACTGAAAAGCTTCTATGTCTGTAAATCCCCAGCTTATCAAGGTAGATATGATCGCCTTGAGACTATTGATATAGTTCATATTTAATAGGCCATTAGTCTTTACCCCGTCAGCAATGCACTCTTTGCTCACGATCTGGTTTAAATGGACAGGACACTCTTCACTGCTAAAGTAGCCGTTCAGCATTCCAACGTCCCGGCATTTTGTCCATTGTTTGTCCCAGTATGGATCTGCTTCACTAATCTTTTCGACAGGAACGCCTTTCATCCACCATGGCGCAGTGTAGATACCTTTGACAATCTTCCATTTGGCATGCATCATGGCCTTTTCGACCTCTAAATCAATGCTTAGCAATTGTTCAGACTGGGTTTCCGAGCCTTCTGAGATGGTGGTGTGTGGAGAACCACTGTTAGAAGCGGCGTCGTCTGGCCAATGTTCCTCTGGCGCTGAGATTGCATTGTATGAATCAGGTGAAGGCGATATTGGTACCACAAATGTTGATAGGTTTTCCCTGGGAGCTATGGCTTCTACAAATTCCTTAAAAGTAGGGATTGATGCGGAGAAAACACGCAGGATTTCTTGACGCCGCGATCTTATTTCAGAAAAAAATGCTTCTCTGGCAGACCCTCCTAGAGTTTCAATATCGGCTTATTATTGTTAGAGATTATGTCAATAGCAGTAGGACAACTTACATGAGTCGCCACTATAGGCAGCAATAACAACCCCAGCGTGGCTACCAAGATACGGCTCGAAGATCTCAAACAACGAGGCCCAGAGAGAACCAGCAGATGCCGAACTTGCAAGGTCTGCCCATGACCGAACGTCGAGTTCGGCGAAAGGCGACGCTGTGGTATAAGTTACGTCAATTTCATGTCGTCCACAGAGCTCTGACAGTAAACGGCGCCAGTGTCTCTTTTCAATTTCATGGCACTGGTAGCTTGGCGATAGACGGCCTTGTAGATACTGCAAGTAGCTAGGATCAAGATCAGGGCCCAATGTCAATTGGCCTTGACATATTATCGCCTCGTTCATAGCTGATAGAAGCTTCTGCTTGTTTCCAAACTGCCGACCAAGTTCTTCTCCTCGGCTGATCTGCAAGTTGATGCGAGCATTTTCGGTCAGATCGTTGTGCACAAGGTCCGTCGTTGTTTGATGTTGAGTTTGTGCATCATCATCTGCTTGTAGGGGTGTAGTAGATGACATCGGTGATAAAGCTATGTAGTGTTAGCAGACTATAAGAAGCATTGGCATTGTGTTTAACTTGCCTCGCTGCTTTCGAAATGAGTTTACTACTCTAATTTGATCATCTGGGGAGTAATCAGCTCCTGCCCCTTGTTTAAACGTTGCTGCGTTACCGTTTCCCACTGTTTTCTCTTGTTGCAGCTGTCCTAGGATCTCTTCTTCCTCTTTCGTTTCCTGTATCATCTTCTCAATCTTCTGCTTCTTCTCCTCAATTGCTCTTAATCTATCCTGTATCTCCTCTTGCCGTCGTCGGATTTCTTGTTCGGCCTGAATCTCCTGCTGTAAAAGTAACAATTCATTGTCGCCATGTATTTTCTGGCAGCATCTGGTCGCCTGGAGAGTCTGAATCTGGGTCTGGCCCATTTCTGCGCCAGTATTGAAAGCTTCATACGCAACCCGTACATACTCGTCATCCTGGACTTTCTCACTACTGAGACGGCCGGCCATATCCGCAACTTCACGTGTGAAAATCTCGTTGTACTCTTGAAACAACTTAGCAACTTTAGCATCGCGCTCCGCAACTATCCTGGCCTCCAAATCGAGCTTCTTTTGAGCATACTCGTCCCCCCTCTTTATCTCTTGTTGGCGCTTCAGAATACATATTTGCTCAAGCTCTTCGCGGTCTTTTTCTTGTTTTTGTTCAATTTGGAGAATCTGTTGCTGGCACTCTTCCTCGTTCTTGGCATATTCATCGCATGCTAAAGCTACCTGCTTCTGTAACTCCTGGAGCCGCCCAGAAGATAAAGCCATTTCCTAATAATGGTCCAAAAGCTATTGTCTACAGCCAGTATTAGAGGATGATGCTGAAATATGTGAGGGAGTATACTTCAGCTCGGTGATAATACAAAGTGCTCTATCGAAACTCGACCGCCAGCTTTGAAAGCAACCTAGAGCTTCCGTTCTCAACTCTAAACTCCGAAAAGAGGAGATGGATGAGGTACAATCCGCACAAAATAGACGGAGTAAATATTTTTATCGACACCCCGCAAGCACACTACGTCGCTGAATAGGCTGATTGATAGGTAGAGCAGATTCAAAATGTAGCAGGCGCACGCCCCAGGTCTTATAAAATTTAACAGAGGGATGGCAATCCAAGTGATGTTTTCAGGTGTTATTAAAGATGGCTTGATTGAATAGCTTTGTTGAGTAGCAAGAGACCATGAGCTTAGCAACCTAACTGGGAATGGAAACTGTGAGTGACGACTTTATTGCACCAACTCTGCCTCGACATGATGACTTTGAAGGCCAGCTTTTCCGGCTTTCGTGCTGACTTTGAAATTACTGTCATCATTTTTATCATGTGAGGTGATTAACACAACACTTTGAGCCTCATCTTTGTTTCATTCATCATCCGGCATGTTTCTCAACCCCCATTAGGTAAGGCCCTGTTCTTTCAACCACTACCAGGGTAATATTATCACTCGAAAACACTTTAAGCCTATAGTGTCAATTGATGACTGTAGGATGATAAGTGGGGCTTGAACTGTTAGTGTCAATCAATGACGAGATAGAACAGGACTCAGAGTGCTCTCACCCGACTGCCACATCGACTTTTCGGAGATGAGGGTCCGTGCTGACATTCTGGCTGGACGACCTGCACGGATCCACAATGCTGATCCGTGCTGACCACTCTGGACGTGGATCCGGACTAATTCTTGACCGCCACTCCGGCTGCCACTCTAGCTGCCACTCCAGCTGCCACTCCAGCTGCCAACCTCGACTGTCATCTCGACTGCCATCTCAACTGCCATCTCGATTGCCACTCTGACTTTTCGGAGATGAGCGATCCGTGCTGACACTCTGGATGTGGATCCGGACTAATTCTTGACCGCCACTGCGGCTGACACTCCAGCTGCCACTCCAGCTGCCACCTCGACTCTCATCTCCTCTCCGACCGCCACTCCAGCTGTCATCTTGACTGCCACCGCCAACTCGACGCTGAGGAAGTAACTCGGTGTTGGCATGTTGGTGTTACGGCTAACCCCACCGTTAGTGTCAGGAAAAGGATTGGCCACGGAGCTGCATATGTGAAGCTATAACCATTGGCTGGAAGGAGTCACGGGGTTTAATTATCACGTGATGGACCACGCAGGACCGTGTAATTCCGGCCCCAGGAATCAGGCCCTTAAGGCACCAACTTCCTGAAACATTTAGTGTACGGGCGTAGTTTCGTACGGTAGAGTAGCTTACGGGCAACGGCATAAGTAAAGGCCGTAGCCCCATTGAATTCTACAAGTTTGGTTCGCGCTCGGAAATCACAACCGCGATGGTCCAGTGTAAGTCAGGACCATGATGGACCACGGTGATCCTTCATGGCCATAGGCACGACGCCACTATATAGTAGATAGTTATTTCTTAGTATAGGAGCTTCGTGCTCAACTCAAAATAGTATTCTTTACATACTGTAACGTGTTTTACGAAAGCCTTTGTGTGTGATCCCCTGCCTCCTCTGTTAAGTAAACCTTACGAAACCTCCGTGACTATCTACGGTTTAGATAGCCAGCGTTACAGTTGGCTAGAATCATCTATCGACCAGCAGTACTTCGATTTAAAGGTGGACGTCTTCTGGGTCGGTACGGGTCAGTATGAATCAAATTGAGAACGAGAGAATTCGCGGAATTAAAATGGCCCGTAGACCCATCATCGTCCTGTAGCCGGCCAGTAGTATTTTGACAAACCACAAGTAGCTCATTCAAGAGAAATTTTTAAGGTGCCTTTTTGCAAAGTACTTCACAGGCAAGGAGTGGGAAATCAAATAGTGACGACTTTCCGCTGGACATTTTCGTTATCTTGTGTCTCACATTCACTACAGTTCAATAGAAGACGACTACGACAAAGGTTTGAAGGTGTATTTGCCGAACTAATTAACAAGTGTTTTGAAGCCCACTGACCTGCTTTGATAGTTTTACGCTGGGCTGTAACAAGAGTTAGGTCTACAATCAACTCTGAGTCTCAAGGAAGCGAAACAGCTACAACTGAGTGTAACTTTGCGTATCTCAAGTCCACCCGCGAGTTAATATACCCAGGTCTTGAATCTCATTTCTAGTCGGACACCCAACAATCCATGAAATATACTAATACATCTCTTTCTACTATCCGCCGAGATACATAGCACTGGCGTCGGCGAGTTGCAGAGGGGTCAAATAAAGTGCACCCCCGGAACTCCAAATGAATTCAATTCGACAATCATCCACAGTACGGTACAGCGATGGCCATAGCAGGAACTGACTATACGATTATACATAAAAATTAGACACCAGTGGTTTGACTTACACGCACCGAAAAAGCAAAGAGCTGACGACGGGTTGCAGTACGCGTAGGATGCAGCCTTGAAGGGGAGCGATATGTCTACCTAAAATGGCAGCTCCGTTGGAAATCAAACTAGCACAATTTACTCAGACGTTAAGAATGAGAGACAAGAATTCACGGATAGCGATGCGGCGGTTAAGACTGTCGATTAAGTTGTGATCAGTGACGCTACGCCTTTCTGTATAAAAGCCCTGCTTAGTTTCTCACCATACAGTTTGTAATTCTTGGATTTTAAAAACCGTATCCAAAGCTTCAGCCGAACGATCACACTCACGCTCTCAACAAGCCAGGGTCATAAAGCACCTAGGCCAATTATCATGTGCTGATGATCCTCTATGAAATGTTGTCGCGTGTTTCCATACTCTGACTTCCTCTGTACAGTTCTCCGAGTCTCAAGCCTCCCAAAGCGTGCCTATCCTGATGACGCCCATTCGAGCTGACGCGCAATTAGTGCGTGGAGCAGAGTCGTAGACTGGACTAAACAACTGATGACGACGCAGAGACTTTGATAGAGAATAGATATTTACTTGGGAGGAGGGAGGCGATATCTGGCAAACAGCCATCTCTTTCAGCATCAGTGAAACTTCCTCTTCCAATTATGGCAGACATATACGGATATTACAGTGGCCAAGTTGTTTTCTTGACAGGGGCAACTGGTGGTTTAGGGGGTTGCCTCTTGTACAAATTAAGCATCGTGCTTGACGTGAAACGACTGTACGTGCTAATACGGGGTTCAGAGAGCCAAGCTATGGAACGATGGAAACATACCATGGCTCACCAATTTCACCAGATCGAAGATCGGATAAGACATGGGGCGGTTACATTTGTACCTGGAGACATGACAAAAGAGGGCTTTGGACTGACCGAAGGAATTCTTCACAAACTTAAGGAGGAAGTTACATTAGTCATCCACGCTGCTGCAAATATCAGTCTGGCGGCCTCTCTGTCTGAAGTCGTTTTGGACAACTGCTTGCCGGCACTTCACTTGGCAGACTTGGCGACTAAGATGACCAGGCTCCAAACATTTGTCCAGGTTTCAAGTGCGTATGCAAACTCCCATCTCCCTGATGGCCCCGTGGAAGAAAAGATATACTACCTGGGAAACCCTGACGATGCTGAGGGAGAACTTCAGGAAATACTGGACACTGGAACAACTAGATATCTACAGGACTTCCCTTGGGCCTATGCATATTCAAAGCAGCTAATGGAGCGGTTGATGACGGCGCAATTTCCCAACCTACCAATGATCCTGATACGTCCTACAAGTATTGGACCAGCCATAGCCCAACCTTTTGAGATGTACGGCCCACAAGGCTCATGCCCAATATCCACGCTGTATGCTCGCTTGATGAGGCCAGTTGGAGGTCAAAGCGTCTGGCAAGCGGCCTCTAATGGGGATAATATTCTTGACGAGATACCAGTTGACTTCGTGGCGAATATTTTGCTTCAACACATTCATGTAGGCACTCGTGGAGTGATTAATGCATCATCCTCCTATTATGTACCCAAGACGTTGGAGTGGATGCTAAAACAGCCCCTCCAGTACGTCCCAGCGGAATGGGCTGCAAAGATGGCAAGGCCTGTATTTGTTCAGGACCAGTCAGCGGAACAAAGCAAGGAGGCAAAATTTTATCGAATGGCTTCTCGGGCTTGGGAATTTTGTGCTCCATCTTCATCGGGCTTGGGGCTCTTGCACGGGCCGTTAGCAGATGGAATTGATAGCCACGACATCGACGGCTTTACTAAGCGTAGGATCGAGTTCATTTTTCAGGAAACGATTGGGAGGAAGACACGCGTCTCAGCAAAATTTTGAAGAGTTTTATCACAAGACCTGTTCTCACTCAGATAATTGACATGCCACTATTTGCATATCACTACTGTGATGCACCCTACCTAATTTTGTTGTTGGAAAGGTGCGCCTCGGCTATCGAATTATGTGCAATAGATACTCATAGCGTGGCGCGACGGGGCGATCAACGCGCACTTCCTGCACAACAGGGCTCTCGTCAAAATGATACGGCTTCCGCGCTATGAGTATCTATTGCACATAATTCGATAGCCCCTTTTGAATCTCACAAGCCTCTAGAAAGTATTCAATGGCTTAATGACAATAGTAAGATATTATGTTCGTAAATCAGCCCCTGGTTTGTTACTCCCCATGGCTATAGACTCGTTAAGCAAGCTAATATGTGATAGAGCTTTATTGGCCTCTTCTAAGTCCTTGATGTGACATGGGATGCAAAGTAGAACCTGCCAATAAAGATTTAAGTAACTTAAGCTGCTAAACTGTCCATTGCAAAGAATCCTTAATAACAAGTATATGAAAACGCTCCACGACCCCAAAATGCTCCTTGCAAAGTATTCAATAGTTTCAGTAGGATCCATTATTGTTTTAAGCGCCTCGGGGAAGTAGTACACTGCCGGCTTTATTGTAAGTACTCGCTATAACGTTTGACGGGATATTCTCACTTATTGGCCCACGATTAAGATCTTGGCAACTGGTTTTGAATTTACTCAATGGCAAGCCAACTCTATATTTGGACGCAATGGTATTCCTTAAAACAACACTGGGCTAGGTTTGGAGGAATTAAAACGATTGCTATGAATGAGTTTCCCAATTTGTTCTATTTACTAGGACCAAACTCAGGACCAGGTCAAACTTCGGTTCTATATTCAATCGAATCTGTATACAATAAGATGCATTCTATGGGTAATGCTTGCTGACCGTTATTCTTAGCTCTGTGGATTTTGTCATAAGAGTTGCCCGTCCAATACTTAAGGGGCGCGCGGCTTCTATAGACGTCAAAAAGGATGCCGTGAAAGATTGGTGTTAAACAGTGCAAGAAGCACTGAAACAATCTAACCCTAACGTACTTGCATAGCGAACGGACCACCATAGCGAGTGGACTACTTTTCCTCACATCTACTACCTCCTACCTTTAACGCGACTTTTCTCAACGAACTATAATGGAGACTTCTTCAATTGAATGTCGTATAATCCTTGCCCTTAGAGCACTTGAAAACGACCAAAATCTTACTAGCCGAGCTGTAGCAAAGATCTATGAAGTCCCTCATACAACACTATTACGACGACGCGATGGCAAGAAGTGACGACGCGATATCTCTGCTAACTCTAGAAAGTTAACTAATCTCGAAGAATCTGTGATTCTTCGACGTATACTTGACCTAGACTCACGAGGATTTCAGCCCCGGCAAAGCGATATTCAAGAAATGGCTGATTGTCTTCATACGGACCGTAATGCGTCACGCGTTAGACCACAATAGGCAGAGAACTTTGTTAAGCGCCACCCTGAGCTTACTATGGCTTTTCGATGTCAAATCGACTACCAGAGGGCTAAATGCGAAGATCCTGAAGTCGTACAAGCCTAGTTTGCGCTTGTACGGAATGTTATTGCCAAGTACGGCATCCAAGAGGCAGATATCTACAACTTTGACAAGACTGGGTTTTTGATGGGCATGCTCTCAAGCGCAAAGGTGGTTACAAGCTCCGAACGACGTGGCAAGCCTCGTATGAAGCAGCCAGGCAATCAGGAATGGGTTACAGTAATCCAGGGTGTATATGCAACTGGCTGGGCGGTACCTTCGTATGTAGTTATTAATGGCAAATATCACCTCCTACCCTGGTACCAAAACGGCCAGTTCCCAAAGGATTGGAGGATTCATACGAGCGAAAACGGTTGGACTACAAACGAGATTGGCCTAGATTGGATAAAACACTTTAATCAGCATACTAAAGCTCGTACGAAGGGTGTTTATCGCCTCTTAGTCCTTGATGGTCACGAAAGCCACCACTCCTCTAACTTTGAGGACTACTGCCAAGAGAACAACATTATCACACTCTGTATGCCTCCTCACTTGTCTCATTTCCTCCAGCCTCTTGATATTGAGTGTTTTGGCCCGCTTAAGACCTCGTACAGAAGGCAAATTGAGAAAATGATGCGGATGCAGATTACCCACATTACTAAGGACGACTTCTTCGCTGCATTTTTAGAAGCTTTTAACGCTTCTATAACTGAAAAAAACATACAAGCAGGCTTTAAGGCTACTGGTCTTAGTCCGTACGACCCTGAATCGGTACTTACTCGCCTGGATCCAAAGCCTACTACGCCATCACCACCAACCTCTCGCTCAGGAACCCCTAACTCCTGGGTTACAAAGACACCTCAGATAGCGTACGAGGTTAATCAGCAGTCTACAACTATTAAAAACAAGATTGCTAAGCACTAAGATAGCTCTCCAACCCATATGTACACTATAATCGATGCCCAAGCTCGAGGTATGTCGAAAATGGCGCACGAGCTAGTGTTACTACAGGTGGAGCTCAAAGACGTATGAGCTGCTAATGAGGTGCTTAGCAAGCGCCGGAGGGCTAAAAAAGCACGTTTACGGCAAGGAGGGTCACTTAGTTTCCAAGAAGCTGAAGACTTAGTAGCTGAGAATGAGGTGGATAAGCAGATTAAGGAGGAAACACATTGTAGTAGTCATTGTACAGAGGTGGCTGAACCACGCATGCGACGCTGTGGCATATGCAGCAACACTGGCCATAATGCGCGAACCTGTCAAGTAGTAGTAGTTGCATCTGAAGAAGACGATTCAGAGTAGTTTTAGTTAATTTAATGTGGTTGATGTTCGTACGGCTATTTTATAATGTGTAGGTAGGAAAAAGTGGTCCACTCGCTATGGTGGTCCGTTCGCTAACGTGAGTCGTGGCGTAACGCGGGGGATGGCGTAACGCGGTGGATTTTTCAAGGCCACACAACACAACTA
>LNAS01000188.1:0-159731 GCA_001630605.1 Pseudogymnoascus pannorum
ATTTGTGATGGATGTTTGGGGGAGGGAAGGGGGGGATGGTCATTTTGGTGAGGTATTTGAGGTTTTGGGGGGGGATTTTGGGGATGGGAATTTTGGGGTAGGGCCTGTTGTTGGGGGTGGGGTTTTGGTGTTGGGGAGTAAGCACTGTTTACGGCAGGTGTTTTACTCTGCTTTGGTTTGGGTATTGGACTACTGTGGATTGGTATATAATTTGAAGGGTGAATGTCAGTGTCGTAAAATCGACATAGATATAAAATCGTAAAAATACGAAAGTCACTTGAAAACAATCACATCTCAATCATTCATTACCAGAAATAACCCCATAATCCAGAGGATGAACAAAATATATTCGTCTCTACTGAGTTTAATATTATAAAAAATCCACCACAACTACTATAAAAGAGTGTAATCCAAGAAATGGCTCCATTATCCAGAGTCACCAGAGGCGCCGCGCAAATGCGCACACCTACAATGGCGAACCCTAGTTCTTGGTCTCCTCCGTCACGACCTGAGGCGTCTTCTCACTGACGATGTGGTTAGTGCCGTGGACTCCCGGCTCGCCACCACCGTTGCTGAACCCCTCAATCTGGTCGACCAACTGCCTGCTCTTCTCGGTGGCGACGGCGCCTCCCAACAAGGCCGACTCGCCGTCAAAGTGCTTGACGATCTCCTCGAGTGCAGTGTTACTGGTCTCGATGTAGAAGTACCAGACGATGAAAAGCTCAAAGGCCAACCAGACGTCGTAAACGATGTAGTACTTCCATGCAAGCTTGCTGAGGGCAACGGGGTTGACATAGCTGTTGAAGAAGAGCGAGAGATCGATGGCAAGCCACATGACGGTCATACCCTAGAGTAAAGTTAGTTTCGGAGTTTCGACCCTCGTATATCAAAACCGGAGTCATACCTTAGCACGGATGCTGTATGGCAAGATCTCAACGGCGTAGCCAACAAGCAGACCAGACCAGGCCATGTTGTAGAAGCAGTAGAAGATGAAGATGAAGGCGATCTCGGCGTTTGCAGCCGAGCTGTTGGGGTGGTCTTTGTCGGTCCTTGCGACAATCGATGCGGTTGCGGTCCAGATAATGAAAGACAGGAGCATGCCTCCAGTTGCAGTAAGGAAGAGTGGGCGACGGCCAAGCTTGTCAATCCAGAAGCACATGAACAAGGCGACGATGAAGTTGACGATATTCAGGATGCCGTTGATCTCAAGCTGCGTGTTAGAGTCCGTAATGCCTGCGAGGTTCAAGACATCCGTCATGTAGTACGACACAAGTCCGTTTCCAGACCACTGGGAGAAGAAGCCGAGAGAGACGAGGATGACAAGGCGATGGAGGTTGCCCTTAGTGCTGATGAGCTGTTGCCACCCGTTACCCTCGTACTCCTGCTCCAGCTTGATGGTCTCGGTGATCTCGGAGAACTCGAGCTGCACCAGCTCATCGTCTTGGTTACCGCGAGCGTGTACGTCCGCAAGAACTTTGAGGGCTAGCTCATGCTTTCCCTTGGCAATAAGGAAACGCGGCGATTCTGGCACGAACCTGTTCATATTGTTAGCATATACAACGGAGAGGAAAATATGTCCTAGAGAAGTTGCCATGAACTTACCAGATGAAGATCATCTGCAGACAGGATGGCAAGGCTTGGAGGATAACGGGAATTCTCCATGCCCAGTTGTTAGTCTCTCCCAGCTTGTTTGTACCGAATGAGGTCCATGATGCAATAATGCTACCGAAATACCAGGTACAGTTGTAAATGGTGGTGTAGATCGCACGATGTTGAGGGTGGACAAGCTCCGTAACAAGAAGGGGGGAGGCTCCGTGGGCGATGGCCACACCGAAACCGACGAGGAAACGGGACGCAGTGAGAAGTTGCATGTTGATACCAATCGATTGAAGAACAACACCGAGAATCATAATCGAGCAGCCAATAATGATGCCCCAGCGTCTGCCGAGAATATCGGCAGTGTATGGGACGACTGGAAGCGCGCAGATAGAACCGACTGACATGATGGCGTTGAGGAGACCACGGGAGCCTGCGTCAGGACTTTTAAACTCTATGAGATATGTTAGAATTTATTCGGGGTGAAGGCTGAAGCCAGCCTGCAGGATGCTCACCTGTCTTCCATGACTGCATAGCCTGGAGACCGTTCATGAGCGATCCATCATAACCGTTTGTAGCAGATGTCAAGACAACGAAACCAAGGCAGATGTACAACGACCTCATGCCCGGTTCATTCCACCAGGTGATGCGCGGGAACTCGCGTCCGGCGACCTCGAAGGTCGCCTTGCTGGGAGTGTAGAAAGGCATAGCGGCGATTGAGTTGCTCGCGATGCAGGTTGATGGCCGATCTTGGGGATACCTCTCATTGTCGGGGATGGGTGCTAATGACTATATATGCATTTTGGGGTTGTCTCCGAGTGTGTGCATCCCCGCCCCTTGCCCCTCTCCCCATGGCACCCCGGCCAGTACCTTGAAAGCCATCCCATCTAGAGTGCACCTAACGCGTCCTCTATTCATCCGGGGAAGGACTCAGCCAACGGCCACGCGGACCGCATAACAGAAGGGACCACTGGGGGCGGTTTTTACCCTACTAGAGTATAGTAAAAATCACGAGCGTGTTCTGGCGCCGGGTGGAGTGCTTCGGTGGAGTTTCTAGTGGGCCCTCCATCACACATGGAGCTGGGGTTGACACTGGCAATTACACTGGGGCCATCGAAATCCAACACCAGCGAGGGCGCATTTATCCCACTATCACACCAGGGCAGTGGGCGTTCCATAGATTCTGTATAGAATGGCGATTGGACAGGCTGGTTTCCATAGTATCAGGCTGAATACCCACGTCGTACTCCGCTCTCTGGATAAAGTCAATTACCCCAAAACATACGTGATCCACCACCATATCCGGTATAGCGGTATGCGTATATCTTTAGGGGGGCGGTCTAACCGTCGACAAGACAAGACCGCTTGGCACTGTCAGAAGCCCCCCAGCACAAAACCAATGCCGGCAAAAGGCTCTTGGGCACAATTGGTCAACAAAAAGTGGATTCTTCTTGTTTCCCTGGCCGAGGCCTGAAATTGATGTCCCCTATTCCCTTCAGCGATGGTGGAGCAAAAGGGAATAGCCGGGAGAAGAGGTTTAATTTTGGGTGAAGGCTGGGGACACCGAGGACGGGAAGCGACCTTTGTCTGGGTAATATCAAATAGTACTAAGTGAGCCCTAATCAGACAAGTACGGTCCTGTGCGGGTGCCAAGTAGATTTGGTGGTTGATGTCGAAGGCGAGTTGAAGGAGAAAGAGAGCCAATGGTGGGCGCGTGGCGTATTCTTGCTAACTGCCGTGTGGTGTATGTATGTACAATCTGCGGCTCGGCTACGATCGCCGACGACGCGCGCACCGAAAACCCATGGGACTATGCTACTTTTGCAGCAATCAGGTGTATTTTGCGATAGAGCTCGTAGAAACTACAGCATCAAACAATCTTAGACCTGGATACCCCCAACAGAAACAACAGCAGCAAGAAAAGTGTATATGGTGTACTCGCACTCTGGGTGCTGAAGGACCTCCATTGATCCGACACACCCGAGGGCTGGCTGGTCTGGAGGTGGGGTCCCCACTCAATGGGGTATGGAGTCCCCAACATCCCCAAATGAATCCATTATTCCCCCACCCCCACCTGCAACTTAACCGGTCTTCTCGAACATTTTCATTATCTAGCTAACGACTCATCTCACCAGCCTAACACCAAAACGGACCTTCCCACCAACATGATTTTCGCCCCAAGATCCACTTCTATACCTCGTTCTTTTCAGGCAGAAAGCTGAAAGTGCAATCCTAGACGAGGTTTCTCACGTGGAGAGAAGGAATGATCCACCTGTCACGCCACATGCACCCAGGATAGGGTGGCAAAAAGAGCTGGGTGCGAACGCACGCGGGCTAGAACTGAGAGCCACGCCGAGCCGATCTGTGTGGCAGGTACAGTGCAAGCATGGCAGCTGATATATTGAACCGCCCAGTCGGCTTGCGTAGCTGCCATATATACCCGAAAGTGTTCTACGAGATGTCAGGCTAGGAACTGTTCCAGAAAAATCGTTGTCTTGGCCGAAGCCTTCCTGCGTAACACGCGTGCGTAGCACCTGGCTAATATACGAACGTGGCGCTTGCATGTCGTAGTTGATGGTGGTCTGCCATCCTCGATTCTCCTCTCTATTCGTCGAGGTTTCTATTGATCCTCCGGTTCATTTCCTGTTCGTTCGGCCTCCCATCCTGTTCCCTGGAGTCTTGGAGTCAGCTTGTTTCTTTCTGTATTGATTTTACTCCTACGGCATTCGTTCGAATTGCTATGGATGCAGTTCCCTGAATATTTGGGCTCGAAGACGCACGCGCCTCACTCCTTGAAGTATTGATTTTATTCCTATGGTATTCGTTCAGGCTGCTTTGGGTTCCATTTCCTAGAGATTTAGCCTCAGGGAAGCGGCTTGATACTTAGAACATCGGTCTTATTTCAGTTTGCTCAAACTGCGACGGGTCATGTCCCTCGAGAATTTTGAGTTTGGAGAGTGGCACCTTTCTTACTATGTCAAACCCCTTCTTGTTCCTTCAACCGATTCGGATACTGTGCACTGGGGTCTGAAAATTGACTTCACGTCCTACAGTTACACAACGCAGATTTTATGGATGTCTACAAGCACCTTATTCTTCAGGCTATAGTGAGATGACGAGCTCATCCATGACTCCTTTGCAGGCGGTCGCTATTGTACAGGCTGGTGATAGGCGGTGAGCTCGCCCAGGGATTTATCACAGGGAGTCATGATGATTTCATCAATAGCTTCGGTCCGTTTACTTCCTGCCCTGGTTATGGCTATTTAGGTGATGGAAGGAGGGCGACAAGCCCATGGGGAAAGTATACTCTTCTTCTGGAGGAATGGGGATAAACATGGAAGACACGTGGGGACTTACACACCATGGATTATAACTTGCATGATGTGGATTGGCGATGTTGGGATATAGTACCATGCTCATGATGCAGTGTGGGTGTTCGAGATAATTCCCATCAGTGTGACATTAACTCGCAGATGTCAACAAAGAGATCATTGGTAATAATTCTGCAGCCCAATGGAGTGGGTGTGGACGGCCGGCGGCTGTCAACCTGTGTGTTGGGCGATTCCGGCATGATTGGCTACAGGTAATGAGGGGAAGATAATGGGAGACCTCGAGATATTAGGCGCTTGCATCGTGGTTATCTACTATTCGCCAAGAATCCTTCTGATGTGGTGCTTGTCAGCCACAAGTCCAGCGTCTAGATGATGGCGTGCAGCCGCGCGCTGAGAAATGGTCATCGAAATGGCCAGCCTAGCTGGCGTTTCTATTGGAAAGATTGCTGAAGGTTCGTGAGCCAGTCAGATAACAGTCCCGTATCTGCTACAACACACGCTCCTGTGTTTAAACAGAGGTTGGCGGCAATTGGTGTTGGACCACGGGCCACAGAGAACCAGATATCGCGCGCTCTCCAAATCTCTGCTTCATCTTCCGGCGCCAATATACTATTAACGGCGAGAAGGTCGTCGACACTGGATCTCGTTGATTCGCGCTCGTCACAGACCAAAATATATCTCTGCTGGCGCGCGCTCTCTGTGTCAGTTTATCTGCATGGCCTACTTTGACGGCCGCCCTTCTGTGAATAGGAGACTCTCAAGTCGGCACTTTGACACTACATAAGCAAGGGAAAAGCCCAGTATCGTGACATTTAAAAAACCTCATTCGCATTCTGACATAATTTGTACTGTGCACTCGGGATCAGCCTCTATTTACCGAATCTGTTAGTTGTCCCGCCTCACTCAAGCCACCCGTCTTCCCCGGCCTCCCAACGAAAGTCGTCTGACCCACCGCCTGGTTCTAACAGCACTCTGGATCTTGGGGATTTTTTTTTGTCTCGCTTTCACTTCGGGCCCATCACAATTATCCATCTACTACGCCCCGACCAAATTGAAACCACGACGCTCTCGAGTTACCCATACACGTACTCTAGATAGTACCGCTGGCCAACCTGCCAACTTGTCCAACTTCCCAATTCCAACTGCAGACGCAGCCACCAACGGACGCTCCGCTATTGGCCCAAACAGTCCTGAGACCCCATCCAGATCACCTTCTGTCTCATTGGCCCAAAGACCATAGAGTTGAAGAGTTAGCCGCCGAGGACTGAGCGCCAAGTATAGTACTGACGCACATACGCATTCTCGTTCTGTCCAATCACAAGCGAAACGCGGAAGTCACAGGCCAATCAAGGACGGGTATCTGCAGGCGACGCCCATTCCTCGACGCATTCGCTGGCAGTGACCTTCACCATAGCACCACAGCATCTCATCACTGTGCCCCTACTGTACATACAGTGCACATTCACATTCGACGATCTCTTCTCATCGACGTTTTCCCTACTATCTTCCATCTTCACCATCTCCATCGCCATTTCTATCTCTCTCTCGCGCACGCGCTCTTCGACGCGTCAACAGCACAAATCAGCAACAGATCACGGATCTATATTGAGCTCAATCGCCCATCCATTCCTCGCCCTCGACCTAAAACGCGGCCAAGAACCAACGGGCGCTCTGTTGCACCCACAGGACTGGGCGACCCACAACCCACAAACACAAACCCACAATCCCACCCTGGCGCCATTCGCGACCTACTGATTGGCGTGTCGCTTAGTTCCCAGCAGAGGCAAAGCACAATCATTCATCCCGTTTCTTGTCAACTATCGTCTCTCATTGGCTCTCATCTCACACACCCCTTCCGCATTGCCGCCCTTATCACCTGCCAGCGCTTGACCAGGGGGACCAACTGAACGAACGAACTTGCCTGCAACCTGTCCTGCAACCATCGATTCCTCCGTCACTTACTGCTCACTCGCCCTGCCTTGCCCGCGGTACTTCTCCTTGCGCCCTCCTTGCTGCTATATCTGGCCGCTATTTCATACTCGAGGCACTGCTGCGCCAGCTTGTTGACCTGGGCTACCCTTGTCACACGGAAACATTCATCTCTCAAGCCCACCCGCCGCCTCTGTTTCCCTATAATACTTTACCTATCCACCCATCACGAAGCCTTCATCTTTACGGACCACTGCCACGGTTTCGCTCCAAGGTGCCCTGCGTCTCGCATCTTGCCTCGTCTCCCATCCCGAGTCATTCTTTCATCAGGTTTAAGGACACTCGCTTCAACGGTTGAAGACTCAAAATGGCCACTTCAACGACTACCCGCCCGACGCTGCCAAAGCTGAAGACACCGCAGACAGCGTCATTTTCATCTCTATCTCCATTTCCCTCTGAACTCAGTGCGCGGTCTGCTCGCACACCTCTCTCCGCCTTCCCTGACTACATCAAGATCGAGTGCGATACCAAGACTCCCATAACCCCGCCGTCTGCCTATCTCGACTTCCTCAAGAACATAGCTTCACCTGTCGTAGCCGACAAGCCCAAGTCAGGCTCAACATCTCCCTCCTCTGCCGCCCATTCCGACAGCTCCTCCGCCACCTCCGTCTCACCTACCACCGACGATGACCACACCCTCCCTCACAAATCCCCTGCGCCTTCGCCGTTTGTCTACCCCACATCCGCGCCCTCCACCTCCCGCATGCGCCTTCGCATCCCTCCATCTCCCGCCTTCTCTCTAAAGGATGCCCGTTCTCCGCTCAGCGCAAACCCATATAGCGCCCACCCTATGAGCGCCACAAGCATCCGCTCCCCCTTCAGTGCTCGAAGCCCACATGACTGGGATATCGCACTCAAGGGCCGCTGGTTTGACGTCAAAAGCCCGAAGACCAGCCGTGGTGGTGTGAAACACATCCGTGAGATCGTCACACGCACCGTCACATATACGCCAAGGATGAGCGCAGCGCCGAAAGGGAAGAGGAGGAAGATCGAGTAGAGAGCTACGAACGGCTACGGGGGAGCCTCACTGGATCGCTAGATCGATATTAGGTGGGGAAAAGGACTACAATCGACTGCCCAATTACCACGAATTTGGGTCGTGGAAACGGAATCAACACATTAATTTAAGATGCGCTGGACACATCGCACACTATCTATCTACCTTATTTATCTATCACATCGACTTATATACCTCTCGGAGTTGGAGAAAAACGGCAGTTTTTCATTTAACGAGCCACGCACGCATGCGCTGGAGGACGCTCGGCTTCAAGCCTGGAGCACTCGGGACGTAGAAGGGGAAGACGGCGCGGGGTTAGGAGAGGTGTTTTGTGTCCCGTCTGCTTATGCTACGTATGCTGGGACGGGATTGCTGGGAGCGGGCGTTTACTACCGGATGCGCTTTTTGGAGTTGGATGGCTGGATGACGGGTTTGGGAGGGAATAAATGTAGGCATGGATGCCGTGGTATGGAAATGGGGTTGGGAGGTCTAGATTCCCGTACATAGCTAGAAACGAAGATTCGTATATCAAGCAACCACACTCTCTCTTCATCGTGACTCTTCGCCTTCACCTTGCCTTCTCTCACCCCTCATTCTTCCCTCAACCCAACGCCATAATACAAACTCGACGTCAAAACAAATAAACAAATAAACAGGACCCAATCTGCAACCCCCTCCAAACACTCGGCCGCCGCACCCACGACCTCGACCGACCCTACCTGCAGCCCAACAACGTGCCCCCAAGCTGTCAGCGATCCCATCGCCACCCACCATCAACGGCCTCCCAGGCAAAATCTGCATACACACAGGTAAGCAGAAACAGGCAGCAGGAGCATCTTAGCCTTGGCTACCCGCCTACGTACTTTGGTGTGGTTGCACAACTCGATTTGCGCGTGGCTACCTCGGTCCTCACATCATCGCTCACAAGCCGTCCACACCATCTTCACGATCGCAGCGCATCATCCGCGCGCGCCGTGCCGTCTGCGCCTTCATTCTCCTTACCTCTATATCCCAATCACCCCTAATACCCCATCCGCGTCCCCATTCCTACTCCCATACCCACCCTTCCTCCCACCCACCGTCCACCATCACCCCGCCAAAAACACCCTTAAAGCAGCAACATCCTCACGTCAATACGTACAGTACGTACCCCCACCCCTACCCGTCCCGGCGGCTACAGGTGAGCCCACGGCGCTGGAATCCGCATCAACGCGTTATTATTGGGTAGTTGGCATACACTAGCGTGCGTGGGGCCTGCGGGAGTTGACGGGGTACAGGGGGAGAGGGGGTGGGGTATTTTTAGTTCGCGATGCAGGTGTGAGTTTTGGGATGGGTTGGTGAAACAGGGTGTGAGGTTTCATGAGGAGGGTGGTTATTTTTGGTGTTTCAATGTCGTTGTTTCATGGGGAGGGTGGTTATTTTTGGTGTTTCAATGTCGTTTCTTGTTTCGGTTTGGGGGGTTTGAGCGTCGTATCGGAATCTTGTGATAGAGGTGTGATACTGATAGGAGCAGACGAGGGGAAGATGGAGGGAAAAGCGAAAATACGGGATCCTCGACTAGAATGGGATGAGGAACGGGATATCGATCGCAATTGGGATGGACGGAGTGAGGCACGCGAATGAGGCGCTCCGCTGTCACGTTGTTGGACCGCTTGCTTGGGATGGATGTCCGAGACAATCGACACGTGATTGTTGGTTGGAGATGGGCTTTGCGATTTGTGGTATCACAAGTCGAGTAGCACTATCACATCACACTTCCGGGTTCGTCACATCAATGGTTCATAGCTTTTGAGCTACCTTACGCCCACCTCCTATGGCGTGCCCAGAAGCGGAGAACAAAAGAGACTCGTGATTGTTGGCCAATTCTTTCCGTTTTGTGGTATCACAATCACATACCCACTAAGTGCACACCATCGACCTCATCACATTTACAATTTGGCTTTTCGGAGCTGTCTCCGGCGACCTCTCCCGCATCAGGACATTCCTCCACTAGACCTCCAACCTAAACGTAGCAACCTCAAAGGGCCTCAACGTAATCCGAATCCCTCCATCCTCAACAGTAATCTCCTCTCCATCATCCTCAAGCACATTAGTCTTCCACGCCTTCTTAACCTTGATCCCCGTCTCAATAACCCCCTTGCTCGTCCCCCCCAAGCTATCAAAGATGCGCAGCACAATACTTCTCCCCTTCCTCTTAGGCAGCTCCCCACGGCTCACATCCTCATCATCCTCCCCTCTCTTCACCGTATCAAGCACTAGACTCGGGTCACCGTTCAACTTGATATTAAGCACATTCAGCGCCTCCACCGCCGCCGCCGCCGCGCGAAGGACGCGCATGGGGTTGTTAAACGCATATCCGGCCCTGACAGTCTCACTTCCTAGGTCCCCTTTATGCGGGAGTAGTGCCCATCTAATATGATGTCTCCCCATGTCCGCATGCGCGTCTGGCGCCTTCGGTGCTCTTAGCAGACTAAGCCTCATCACATTTCCACACGTTGCAAACCCGTATTTCGATTCATTCAACACCGACACACCGTAACCGTGCTCACTGAGATCCGCCCACTTGTGGCAGCAAACCTCAAACTTGGCCATGTCCCATGTAGTGTTGTAGTGTGTGGGGCGGCGGACAATTCCAAATGCCGTTTCGTACGAAGCTTCAGTGTTGCGGATGTCCACGGGGAATTCGACCTTGAGGAAGCGCATAGTTTCACGCCACTCTACTTCGGCGTCGATTTCAACGATGGAGGTTTGGTTGGGGAAGGCGGCAGAGAGGCTGATAGTTGTTTTGATCCAGGAGACGTCGCTGATGCGAGTTTCACTCTGCACGCTGACGCGATGGGGGGTGTTCTCAACGACGCGGGTGCTGGATGGATTAAGCACCTTGCGGGAGTCGAGGTGGTAGACTTCAACGTCCCAAGCTTGCCAGTAGAGCGGCTTGTCGTCAAAGATCACGAGCTGGTTGGCTCGGCTGCCTTTGGGGATGACTTCGCGTCCGGCCTTGTGGTCGTAGAGAGAGGTGATGTGGCCGCCTTCGACCTGGACTCTGAGCTGGTCGTTTTCCAGAACGAAAACGTCCTTGATGACTTCGCGGACAGTCACAGCTGGCTTTTCGGCAATCTTGAATGGCTTGAGGTTGATGGCAGTTCCGTTTCCACATGCTATGGCGACCGCGGTCGGCGAGATACGTACAATCTCTTTACGATACCATGGGAGGGTATTCACAGCAACGAGTCCACCACTAACCCCAGAAATTACAGAGTCTTCAAGACCAAGTGCTTTGTGGGCTTCTTTTAACAGCCTATTACCAGTCTTGAATACCTTGTCGTAAAGCTGCGAATTCAATTAGAATGTTACCAGTAGGGGAGGGAGTAGCTTACTTCGTCCGAGTCATCGTAGCACATCTCTATCGAACTACCAGGCAGGCAGTCATGGAATTGGCACAGCAGCGTAGCCTCCCACATGTCATCGATATCCTCCTTAGGATATTTGTACTTCGAATCCTTGAGAGTAGCAGCAGTAGCCAAAAGCTCAATATCACGAAGCAGGAACTCAGCCTGGCGATTATTGCGCTTGTTATTTGCCTGGGTGGTATATGTCCCACGGTGAAGCTCAAAGTACAGCTCACCATACCAAGTAACAAGATCCAAGCCCTTCCCAATTCGGTCTTCGAGTCGGTCGTAAAAGTCCTCGACGGACTGGCCCATGTGAACTCTAGGTAAAGAGCCTACTTTGTCGCTCAAGCCTCTGCAACGCCTCAGCTTCTCCAAATGCTCCCATGTGGGGCCACCACCGCCGTCACCCTTCCCAAAGACCAAGAGTGATGTCGCATCCTGATCCATTGACTTATGTTGGGTTACACTTCTACGAAGGTCGCCAAAGTTAGCTTCCGCAGTGTACGTCTCGGACGGGCACATATGGCAGATGACCTGGCTTCCATCAAGGGACACCCAATTGAATGTGGTGTGCGGAAACTTGTTAATATTGTTCCAGCTCAGCTTCTGGGTAAAGAAGCGCTTCATACCCGATTGTCTACACAATTGCGGAAGTTGTGCAGAGTAGCCGAAAGTGTCTGGAAGCCAGAAGGTCTTGCATCGTTCCCCGAAGTTGCTCTCAAAAAAGCGTTGGCCGTAAAGGAACTGTCGAGCAAGCGATTCTCCACTAGGCATATTTGTGTCGTGTTCTACCCAGCTTCCTCCAACCGTCTGAAAGTTGCCCTTCTTAATATGCTCCTTGACTCTACTAAAGACGTATGGGTAGTATTCCTTCAGCCATTTGAATTGCTGAGCTTGGGAGCACGTAAATCGGTGCTCAGGATAGGAGTCCAGGAGGTTGCATTGACTTGTCCAACTCCTGGCGACCTTTCTCTTGGTCTCGGCCCAGGGCCAGAGCCAACATGTATCGATGTGACAGTTTCCAATTCCATAAACAAGAGGTTCGGCGCCAGTCTCATAAACCTTTGCAGAATCCACATTCTCCCCCAAGTATTCCTGGGCAATCTTCCTGCCTTTTATAATCGAGTCCTGGTTGCCAGCCTCAAAGGCGTCTATTATTGACGTTGCAACCTGAAGGGCCTTGTGCTGCTCCCAAGAGTTTTCTGGGAACTCCTTCGCAGCATCACCTATAACCCACATATCCAGGCGTAAAGCTCTCGCCTGAACATTAACGGCGACAATGTCCGCCTTGCCCAGCCTAAAATATCTGTTTGGATCAGGTGGTTGGATGGAATCCCCACCAGGAGCGTTGCCGAACATGCCATTACAGGCCATCTCGACATATACGATATGCTCTTTCCCATCCCTAAAAGAATTGGGAATAACCCACTCTACTCTTTCGCCTCCTCCCGTTAGGCCTTGCAGTGGGTTGCCATCTTCGGACCACACGAGCGCTTCGTTATTACCATCCCAGTGCAACTCAAGAAGCTCCTTCTTCAGTAGCTCCTTGGGAATCGTAAGAGCGACTTTGAACCAATGGGTTGACCACGACGGTCCGAAAGACTCGCCGACTTTTGTGGGCTTAAAGTCGTGGGATACGGCGTCTTTGAAGGGCGGTCTAGCGAGGTCTGGCACGTTGTAGACTGAGAGTTTGACATGCGGTTCTCCAGATACCACGGCTTCATTCAGCATACTATCAGATACATAGTCAGTATCAGTCCTGGTATTATAATTACGGGCATTGAGGCAACCCACGATCGCAAGTTTTTGCTCTCATATTGGCCGCCGGATGAAAATGAGTTAAGGCGCTCCTTATAAATCCGCGATATCCGCTGCCCGACCGGTTTTGCTGACAATTGAGGATACTGGTCCTCCACCTTCGCAGCCGGTTGTCCGCCCATGATTGTGTCTTTCAGTGCGGAAGTGGTTGTCTTGAGATTCTCTGTCAAGTTCGTGCTGTAGAATAAGCGCCACTGGTTAGCCACGGAGCTATCAAGGTCACGGCAGGGATGATGTGCGGGGCAGTAACCAAGTGGGAAGGCGATAGGGAATAATCTGGGGTAGCCACTCACGAAGACATTATGGCATTGGTTTTTTTTAAGTTTTAAATAACGACAGAAGAGGACTATGGAATGTGATATGAAGAGCGGTAATAGATGTTATGAGACAGCTGTGAGATAAACCGTTGAGTATCGTGTCTTACCCCTCATTGCTGGTTCTTCCTTGTCAGGTCAGGTACTATGCTAAGTTTACTTAGGTTACTCGAGACATCATCGGATGTGTCTCGCTCCTCCCAATCGTCCAATGAAATAATCAGCACATGACCTTGATTATTAAGGAAGTATTTACGGATTTGTAGCTTGCAGTTTGTTATTGTCTTATGATCTAGATTGTGGAATGAGTTATCGTTGGAATAGCAACCTCCGCAAACAGGGACAAATGGGCGTGACTCGGAAAGTCATTTATGCGCCATGCCAAACAATAATTTGGTTGGAAGCAATGCTTCGAGGTTTCAGCCTTAAGATACTACACCGGGTGCTGGGTGGTTCTTGTGAAGTACCGGGAGGACATTTTTTACGGCGGGGGAATCGTGGCAATGTGTCTGTGAGTGACAGGAGCAATCACATGACTCCACTTTGATTGGAACCGAGAAGCCTCCAATGTCTATCATGCTAACATCTATTCTTATGGCCATGGTTACGACCACGATGAATCTGCTTTCTAGATATCATCGATCACTGAGTTTCAGCATGGACTAGCCTGTACGCCACAATAGAGAGAGCTAGAGACCGTAAATATGCACATAGAATTGTTATAACGTTCGGTCGCAGTTTTATCGCACAGCTTGATAGGCGGAATAACCATAGTTAAATTATAATACAGATCGTGGTGTACTACGCTGGGCATACCCTCCGATATCACTGAAACGAAAGGAGATGAGAGTTGATATTTTCTAAAGACATTTTATAAAGACAAATTAGGGTAGAAGTAAGTGTTTTTGATTGTGAGGTCAATATTCAACAAAGGAAGATCCTATGGTGCATGGTTGAAGGTTTGTATATCTCCCCAAATCAGCTTCTCCCAAGTCTCTATTATCTGCACCTGCCGTTCCTTTTTGCAGTGCTTCTGGATCAATCTTAACTGATAATGATTTGTTCTTGTTCCTCAAACCGAAGTTCACATCTTTATCGAGGCCGAATCCCATTTTTGCAGACAAATCTAATTTGACTAGGAATGGCTTGGATTCCGCATTTGCAACCACCATAACAAACTTGATGTACCTAGGTACTCCCCTTCGCAATTTTGGGTTTTCGTAGATCTCCCACCTCATAATAGTGTGTTTTGAACTGCCTTTTTGCATGCTATAGCCGGTTATTGTTTCGTGGTAGCTTTCGTCATATGATTCGGATTTTCCAATTTGGGACCCTCCTGAGATAGGCATTCCGGGATAAGATAAGTTCACCGACCATGCCGCGTTCTTTGCAATTGTTACATTGGTCTTTGGGCCCTCATAGCTCTCTGGGCAGAACTTCTTTATTTCGGGGCCCCCAGACACGCCCAGGCCTTCGAATTCGAGACTGACGAAGGCATCCTTGAATCGAGCAACTCTTGGTCGACGAGTCGAATTTCCATTGGTAAATTCGACAATCAGAGTTATGAGACAAGCCGGGCTTCCCTTAAAACGTGCAAATATGACTGGATGCGCGATGGCTGCACGAACACGAGCGTGTGATATCATTTGACTATACAGCTCTCCAGTTGCTTCGCATAACTCCGATGGATCAGCAGAATCCTCATCCTCGCCGCCCAACTCTTCTAATGCATCTTCATCAATCTCAAAGTCCCATTCAAGCAGACTATCCGCCAAATAGACATTGTCGTCAAAGTGAGCCTCAGTTTCTCTTGAAGTCTCATCGGAGGTGGCGGGGACGTTTGTAGAAGCCATGGTCAGCAAGTAACAGTACCAGAAGTCTCGGTGAATTACTTGCATATTCAGACACCCAGGTATCCCTTCATTTATGTTTTATCGCGCGTAGCTTCGGCAAGGCTGCATGCATAGTGATTTAATTGGTCTACCAATGTTCCTAGGCAAACTCGGTCTCTATTGCTTATAATAAATACCTCAGATTGACTATTGAATGGAACGTATAGCTACATAATCTCGATCGGGATATGTAGCCCGTGCGAGAGTAGGTTTCTAAGCCTTAAGAGTGGATTTGGCAAAGCCCTTCAATAATTGCAGCAAGTTACTTGCCGGGATATTAGTTGAGGCGTCCAATACCAACGAGCCACGCCGTGCAATATCGTTGCTATAATTAGGACTGGCCAGTCACCCGCAATATTGCTCTAATAAGCATATCACGGGCTCCAAGCCACCTCCAAAGAGTGTCGTACAACCTCATAATCGATGCGTAGTCTGTCAACTAGCTTCTTATACAGATATTGGCATGGCTGTCGCACGTACACTTTGAAAGTTAGACTGCGGAGGTGGCCATCGATCGAGGCGATATAGTTGGGTTTAGGCCGTGGTATTTTAACTCTTCAGTCTCAATATGTCGTATGTTGGCAGCCTGACTTCTCTGTATACCACAATCCCCGATTCTGTGGTTGGTGTTCTTGAGCGTGCTATTCTCCAGACACGTTTAGGGTTATATGCGCACGCTGAACGCATATTCAAAGAGGAGCTGCGAGATCATCACACCTTACCAGTCATTGCGATTCACCATGCTGAGCTCTACCTTCAGCAATTTCGATTTCGAAAGTCCTACGAGACACTCAAGCTAGCGTCGGATGCTTTCCCAGTTCAGGAGGCTGCCAAGTTCCAGGATGATAAGCCTGTGGATTTGAACGTTCAAGCATATGATCTTATGGAACTTTTTAAGGCCTTATGTAATATCAAATGTAGAGCGCTATGGGAGCCGGCCTATGACGAAATTAAGAGAACATTAGAAAGACTTGGCCCAATTGCCGTCGAAACTTACTCTGATATCCAGGTATTTCTCTTTTTTTTTTTTTTTTTTTTTATCTTAAGCCTCTTCTAGGTTTGGTTGCTGTTATAATTTGTTTCGTAGTTTGACTTCTATTTTAGGTTGAATGTGTAAGAAAATATGGCGTTGCCCGCCTCTTTCTGTCTATTAATACGAATAAAATAACCACAGAAACGAAACTACTGCCCAAAGCGTGTGCGGAGCCTGGTACTAATGAAATTGCTCCGTGGGCTGGTTTGAAGGATCTTAGAACTTCTCTCATGTTGCAGGGTCGTACTACAGAATCAGTAAGACTAAGCACCCTTGAACGCGCACTGTCACCGTTGCCGGAACGTTATAACACGTTATGCTCCCTCATGCAGACTCTCGAGGACAAGCTTGCTGATGCGGATGGCAGTGAAGATTCCATGCCTTTACTTGTCGCGCTCTTGGAACTTAAACTTGACTTTTTGAAATTCTGGACTGCACTAGGCAAGCCTGAGATGGCTGGGCCTTGGTTCGATGCTGTCGATTCGGACTGGGAAAGGATTTCGGGGCTGCTCCTCGATAATGGCCGACAAATTTACTGGAACGAAAGCGTCTACAGTCTGACAACCGAGTACTGTCATCTCCAATTGGATAAAACTGGTGCTGATAGTCTTGAGGAAAAGTTCAACCACGCGGTGAAACTGGCTGAGAGAATGGCTATCTCTTCTCATGTAGATACCGCCCCCTGCTTCGACTTCGCCATCTCAGTTGCGAAAGAAGCTTACGCAGACCAGCCCTCCATACTTCAGACACAAATAGTATCCATCTACCAGCGAATCCAGCGATTCTTAGAGACAAATGATCGAATAGATGACGCCGCTGCCAATTTGGCAGAGATGATTTATTCGACAATGCACAGCATCAACGAACTAAGACAAAGTCTCGATATTTTAAATGGCTTCTTAGAAAGATACCCTGTATTTGATATCGATAGCAACGGCCTTCCTATGAAAAAGTATTCACTGCATAATATTCGATATCAGGTATATCGCAGACTCGGCCGAACAGACAATGCAAATTTGGAAATTGCTAGAAATATTAAGACACGCCTGGTCAGCTTAGAGCTAAACTTACCTGTTTCGGCAATGAGTGTGTTTCGAGAACTTCAGGTCTCTGATTCTGAAGCTGATCCTGTTACATTGAGCCTTGTAGACGAGGGGCAGATCGATAGAAGAAATCGTGCCATTCGAGATTGGTTCAGGAGACCTCAGAAAGTCTCCGCAAAAGATAGTCTCCAAAGACTGACCATGGAGAGAAAACTTGATCCAAGCAAATTCTGGGACCTTTTCGGCGCCCATGAAAATGAAATCGCCTCAGCTGATGAACTGCTTTTCAGACTGGTTGGCAGCGAGAGTGAACCTTTGCCCAACTCCTTATGGGTAGAGCGATCTAAGACGCTCCGTGAATACCTATTGGATGACAGCTCATCCGATGTTACGTGTATCTGCCTATGGATCGCTTTACATAATCTGAGATATATGGCTTGGGAAGCCTCCTTTCGCAAGAAACACCTTACGCCACCAATAAAAACACCTCCCCAAGCGCAATCAGAACGTATAACAGCGAATGATGATTTATTCGCAGACGCTCAGGAGTTTCTACAGGCGCTGGAGGAAAGGTTGGCGCTAGAAGAGGCCCATCAAGATTTGGCGTATGAACATTATATCCGAGAAAATCGAATTCTCCAGTCCATGTTGCCACAGCTGCTATTGATGTTGTTCTTGGGATCTCGCGGACGAGTGCCCCTTGACCAAGGCCTTTCCTTTCTAAACCGAGCCGAAAATATCTCTCGTGTACAGCTGGACCGTTGGCGCGTAGATGAAAATTACGAACTCTTTATGTCCGAAGCTCTCACTCTAACCTCGATTAGTGGAATCAAGATCGACCTCGGAATTATCCACGGTCAAAAATTACTCCATGTTGTGGACCAGGCGCTCGAAGTTGTAGATGAGGCTGAGTCAATCTTTAGCATTGCAATTTCCAATGTCGGGCCTGGCCATTTACTCTTTACACACGAGTTGAAGGCGGCTATTGGCCAGAAGGGGCTCATTTGGAGTCTTGGATCCACGATCATTCGTGTCTTGCATTCTGCAATAACGGCAATGTCTTCAACAGATATTGAGACTGTAGAACCAACGAAGGATAGCACAGATGTCGGCGTACATAAACGCGAAGGGTATTTACGTAAGCTCTGGCAATGGGTTCAGCGTTCAAAGGCACGGACTTTAGCTCAACATATGGGACTTGACTCGATTTCGCCAGATCGTATGCTACTCGATATTCAGAAAGATTTAATCAATGACAACCATCGTGAGCAAATAGCGTTAATTAATGCGCTCAAGAATCCCTCGCTTGAGGCTCGGAGTAGCATAGAACAAAGACTGGACCAGTTACGGCATGATTTGATAGCGTATCCAGCGCTAGAATATCTTGGATTCATACGAAATTGTCTCAGGTTGAATGAGATGCTACCAGATGCAGATTTAACAATCGAGCGAGTGACAGCTGCCTACTCTGGTTCAGAGCCAAAGGATGCACTAGATAAGGAGAAGGCCTGGGATATCGCACAAGACGTGATCCAGCTGCAAAAGACACTTCGAGAAATAGACCAGTTGACAAATATCGTTGAAAAGGCATCATATGACGAGAAGTTAGGATTGGAAAACAAACTAGAGTCTATCCAAGAAAAGCGCCGTGGCAATGAAGCTCTCATTCCGCTTCTCAAACTTTGCGATAGTCTCAACGCGGAAGAGAAACTTCTTCAAGAAGTGAGCGCCTCAGATACAGATCAATTCGGCTTTCATCTTCAGCTCCGAAGACTAAGGGATCAGATGAGACAAGACCCAGTTCTCCGGAGATACCTGGATATCCGAGAGGGAAATCCCCTGACTGAACAGGACTTACAGAAGCTCTCAGCAAGTCGAAACGGCAAAGTAGTATTTGTGGATTGGTTTCGAGTCACCGAGTCATTTGAAGATAAGGAGATGCTGCACATGCTGATCGTGAGGAATAACGTTTACCGACTTGTAGATCTCAAAGCCAACGCGGCCGGAGATTTAGGAGTGACGGGAGACATCAAGAAGTTCTTCAAAACGTTCCACGGCAAGAGAATGTGGGGTCCCGACAAGAATCTCCAGCTTTGTCAAAACGTTATCCGCCCGCTTTTTGAGCAGGACATAGTTGAGCCAGGCGACCTCCTTGTCTTCTGTCAGACCGAAGGACTATACCAGTTTCCCTTTCATGCTGTTGATTACCACATTGAGACAACCGAGAGCTACGACGGAAGCCCGATCATAGCACATCACCCTGTCATCTACTGTCCGTCCCTTTCCGTCCTGCACAACTGCTTTCGAAGTCGCACTAATATGCCAAATGCAACTACTCGCACTTCACTGGTATTAGGTGGAGTGGTGTCTAAGTCTCACAAGTTCGGAGTCGAGTCTGTGTCGAAGATCGGAAACGAGATCCTTTGCTCTCCGCAAACCACTTTCCCCGGTCCAGCAGCCACGCGCGCCAACTTTCTGCACCACATCTCCAGCTCGGAGCTGGTTCATGTTCATCTGCACACAAGCTACCCTCCCTCCGCGGCTGCCGACCTGAAGTTCACGTCCGAGCCGCTTAAACAAGCCCTGTTATTCAACGACCCCCCTGTAGAGGGCAAAAAAGTTCGCCTGAGCGCGAGGGAACTGTTCGGCTTGGAAATGGTAAGGGGAGCCCATATTAACCTGGCGGCATGTTCGAGTGGCAGATTCCGCGCTGGTGGTGATGGTCCCCAGCACGTAGTTACAGACGAGGTGGTGGGTCTCGTGCCTTCATGGATGATATCTGGTGCGGGATCTGTCGTGAGCGCCGCATGGAGGGTTAGTGATGAATTCGCGGCTGCGTTTTCACAAAAGTTCTTTGAGAGTATGAAGACGATGTGCCAGCAGCGGGAAGGAAATTCTCCTGAAGGCTGTAGCGCAGGAGAGGCTGGGGAGGGACCAAGAAGAGACTGGTCTGCAAGTGACGCTGATTTTGGTAACGAAGTGCGCTTCGAGAGCAACGACTGGATAGATTTGGCGGAGTTGCAGCAGAGAGTTATACTGAGCCTTCGTGAGGAGTTCGGTCCTGTCTCAGGGTTGTACTCGTGGGCGGGGTTCACATTGAATGGATATTGGATGATGAGGCCATTAGTGCCTTCGGAGAAATCTTCGCCCCTTTCATGATACTCTTAAAGAAGCAAACTACGGGGGGAAATGGCTAAAGTGACTCTACTCTTGTTGCTGCTGCTCCTGTCACTATCACATATCCCCTACTATGAACTTACTGTCTCGCTAGTGTTTAGATAATGCTATAGCAGACCCTCTGTAGAGCATCTAGTATCTATAAAAGTCAAGTTCCCCCGTTTGCATCTTTTTGCCACATCATATCACTCCTCCAAATCAACTACCCTTGAAAACCAAAAAAAGCACACAGCTACCTTCAAATCAACCATCTTTGAAAACCAACAATATAGTCACTGCTATCATCATGCGGCTTACCACCGCTACCTTCTCTACCCCCTCTCTCCTCTTTGCCTTTCCAACATTCATTGTGGCTGTCCCATGCAAGGCCAACGAAATCGGCATTGGCTTTACGAACCTAGGCTCAGTTGCAAGCCTTGTTCACGGCGGTGGTGACTGGCGATACACACCTACAATCTTTGCTACCGACTGTGGAATCCTTTACCAGTCTCCTGATGGAGACCATTACTGTCACCAATCTGACTCCGATTGGTCACCCTGTGGCGCTATTGTCGCCTGTAACGTCTATGTAGGCACAAGTGCAGTTTTTAGCGGCGGGCACTATGCCAATTATTATAAACCGTCAAACGATCTCTGTGCCAACTTTTATTTGGGCTCAGCCACCGTTGAATATTGCTGTATAAGGGGTATGCAATGGCTCAGAAGTAGGGGGATAGAATAGAGGGTTTAACACGTGTGGAATGCTCTATACTGTAGACTAGAGGTCTAGGTCCCTAACCAGCTTAGGTGCATCGAACAAGAAGTTTTTTGGTTCCATGTCAGAGTGCATAATGTTCGCAGGATGTAAAAGCTGTAGTCCTTCAGTAGCCTCCTAGATTGAGTAGAGACGTTAAATTATAGATATCTCGTTGTTATGTGCACGAAAGTAATCCTTGAGGCAGCCATTGGGCATGTGTTCCATAGTAAGGGAGCACTCGTCAGAATTATAATCAATCATCTTTACCAGGCGCAGATGAGAGCTCGGTCACAACAATTACGTTGACTACATACTCTGTCGCATTGAGCGAGGTGACAATGCACTTCCCCGTCTTCAGCATCTCGCCTACTTGGACAAGATAGTCGGTCATATTGCGTCTGTTCATTCACCAACGGCATAGAACTGATCGTGCCTGCCATTATTGCCTCCGCGATTCTGCCAATACACGGATAAAGAGGGAGGGCCACCCTTGAAATTTCCGGTATGTGTCTTGATCTCGTCAGTGACAAGGTCGTGGTATTTGCCATCGACGATGAGATAGCCATCAGTTGTCCATTGCTGGCCCCTCTGGCCAGAAGAGGAAATGGGCAGTGACGGATTACTAAGGGGCCCTTCGGTACTAGGACCCATAATGGAAATAGAATCAAGAGACTTTTGTTGATCGTTTGTAAGGTTTAACGAAAACTAGAAGAGAAGTAAGAAATTATATAGGAAGCAGGACTCCTTTGAAGAATAAAGAGGATCTTTTATAACAGGAAGCAGACACTATATGTACATATGCGCATAGAATTGCTACAACGTTCGGTCGTAGCTTTACCACAGAGCTTGATAGGCGGGATAATCGCGGTTAAGTTATAATGCAGAATGTATATGTCTTGGAATTGTATACTCTATTCAGAAGTGCCCATAAGTCAGGTAGGTGTGTTTATTGGCATGTATGTGTCATGTGACTCGTGGGTGTGGTGAGTGTGGTTGAAGGAAAACCTGATACTTGAGGCTTGATTGAGCTTCATGTTTGAGACCTGAGACTGGAAGTTCGATCGATAATCTCCAGACATGAGACCTCGCTTAAATGACGTTTCAAACACAAAGCCACTTGTACCAGATAAGCATCGGAATAATGGTTCCTCCATTCCTGACAGGCTATCTATACCCTAAACAGTAACATGCTGTCGTGGGTCAGTCATCGGTCAAATACGAAAGATAGCCATGATAGTCAGAACCTTCAACCCTTACTGTGTAAGAATCTTCTTGATCTCTTGCCGATCCCCTATCGCCTCCACAACTCCAACAGGCGCTGACTATCACTAGTGTTGATGGTTACTTTCTTTTTACTCTTTTGGGGACTAGGGGATTAGCCGTAATTGCGCACTGTTGCCATAATCCTACATCTCCAAGGGTAGATATTACCTGAGTTGCCTAATTGGCTCAGGCATCCAATAAGACCCGTCAACGGCGGAATGTGCGGCACCATGGCTTGGTCCACTGTCATCCACTGTCACTCAATGTCATCCACATCCACCCACCATGGTCCACTTGTTCACTCAATCTTCTCCTGTTGTCGCTCCTGCTGCGCCGCCGATGCACCTCTAATCATTCGGCCTTCATGTCCTTGATTGGATGCTTCGAGGCCCAGCGAGAGACACCGACGCATAGAGCCAATGCATGGATGCGTTCGCTGCGGATTCTTACTCCCCCCCAATCGCTCCTCGTGGCACCAAAACACTATGCCGCAGGTGGTCTATCATGGACCCTGAAAGTGTCAGCGCCGTGTGCCCACCAGACAACCTAACAACCAAACAAACGCGCCTTGCTCATGGCGCACCTCAATCAATGCATGGCTTACTATCATCACTGGCAAACAAAGTAAGGGGTTGAGTATTTGCCGTAGGTTGATCGCTTGACGATTCGCCTCATCGAGCAGTGCAGGTAGGTGAGGTGTTGGGATCTTCCTGTCTCGTCTGCCCTGAGCTAGGCTTGACGGTTTATTTTGGGACACCCCAGTCCAACCCTTCGATATGATCGATAATTTCTCCCTGTATGTATCCACCTGTTGGCCCGCTAAGATGGCCTATTCGATGGGCTTCACACCCAATTTCCAATAAGCCCTCAGGTAAGAGGATCCCTGCGGGGGCTGACACTCACTGGCGCTTGGTCTCTCTCTCTCTCTCTGGCCATTGTATCTCCGCCTTCACTTCTCTTAACCTTCTACTTCACAACGCCGCCGACATTCATTTTTGATATTTTTGCTCCTCGTCGCTCATTCAGTATCCTCGGATACCAGTCACTCTTTACACCGATCGATTTCGCGTTCAATTATTAATATGCAATACTCATTCGCCAAGGCCTGCCTTTTGGCACTGGCCACCACCACCAGCGTCCTCGCTCAAATCCCCGGCTTCAATGTCCTCACCGCACCAGCTAGCAATGAGGCCGTCGAGGCTGGCTCGAAGTACACCATCAAATGGACTCCCAGTGACCCTGCCGCTCCCATCTCCCTCGTCTTGATGCAAGGAAAGGACGCTCAACATCTCGACCTTGCCAGCGACTTCATTGCGAGTAAGATCCCCCACTCCAATCCTGCGGCGCAGCACAACTAACAACCACCACAGAGTCCGTCGACAGCGCAGCCGGCCAATTCGAATGGTCCGTCCCCACCTCCGCCACCTTCGCCGCCTACGGCATCAAGCTCCAGCTCGACTCCGACCCTGAGCAATTCCAATACTCAAACCCTTTCACCATTACCGGTGGCTCCGACGGCGGCGAGTCAACCACCACTAGCTCAGAGCCTTCCGAAACCGCTGAGCCCACCACCTCGGAGTCTGCAAAGTCTACTACGACGATCAAGGTCTCTCAGATCTCGACCGCGCCTACCACTTCCGCCACAAAGGCCCTGTCCACCTCGACTACACCCGAGCCAACCTCCACCACCACCACCTCCTCCACCTCCACCTTGGAGGAGCAGCCCACCTCTACCGAGGAGGCGACCACTGCCCCAAGCACCACCGAGGCGCCATCCACCACACTCGAGACTAGCATCGCAGTACCTACCTCGTCCGAGGCTCCTACCACCACACCATCCCCTACCCTCACTGGCGCTGCGCCCCGCAACGCCATTGTCGGCAGCGGCCTTCTCGGCGCAATGGTCATGGTCTTTGCGCTCTTCTAAGCGGCGCATTGTGGAGACGGGAGGGACAGTTCTAAGGGATTGGGATGAGAGCGTGTGGAGTGGAAGGGGAGGGATGTGAGCGATATATCTTACGGAAAATTTTGTTATGTGCTAGGAAGATTACGGGTCTCTTTATATGCCGTGTAACATACGAGTGTATTTGCTTACTTGCTTTCAGCGAGGGATTCGTCTCATTTTATCTAATCCTATGCTCTGCTTTATCTATCCTGCCTGTTGATGCGTTCAGTATGTGGCACTCGTGTGTGACAAAACGTGATTGCTGCACAAGTGTCGCCACCATCCCCCAAACCCTGAGCGCCAAATAAGCACACATCTAGCCTATATGTGCTGCATCGCCCGCTCTATATGCACTGAGAATGAACCCAGAACCTAGACCAGCTGAATCGCATATCTTTTTACCCGCATTCTTCCTAATCAACCCCTTCTCTCGGGAAGAGACACCCTCTACCCCGTTGAAACTTCTAGCTATCGTCCAGTAAATAGCATTTCCGGCGGCTATGACCGCCTGCGAACCCTGTGTAGCTGAGATGACGACGTTGAGACTGTGAGGCGCGTGGTGCTGATATTATCATCAGCTCTACCGGGATTGGCTACTCTGCTGCGACTGGCTCGGCATTGGGATGGGATGCGGAGAGGTGGGTTAATATATGGGCTAATGCGCGGTTACTCTGCTATACTGACGGGTGGTAGTGAGTAAGTAATGGTGGGGAGGGGAAAATTGGAAATCCCACCTTTGCTTATCGAAGTCGATGAGGGGCATCACTTACGTTTATAATTTTCGGTTTGGAGTGCCATTTGGGTAAGAAAGGTTCGGTTTAAAATATGGAACTTGTCAAATAATCAGTTTCAAAATATATCGATTTAATTCCTACTACAGACAGCTTTATAGCAAGGTAGGCCGCTTTTTTAAGCTCAGAAACACACTCGTCATCCCGTATCTAATCGACAAAATTGCAACCTTGATGTCTCAAACTACCCCAATCCCCACCCCGCATCCCACATCCCGTTCCCCATCCAAGAATCCCCTCTCCTCGTATCCGTCATCTATCATTTTATTTTATCCCACTCCCAACTCAATCCCCCAACTCCAGCATTGAAGAAAATCCATCATGCATTAAAAAAAACAGACACAGACACAAATACATGAACAGCTCAATATTAGGCTGCTGCACCCCCACAGAGCGTGGGTGAGATAGAGCTGCAGAACAAGGCATGGACACAAACCCATTGGCGCCCCATTCCTTGTTCCGCTGCAAGTCAATCACTTCAGCACACGCAGGAGCCACTACTTACCCCCATCCTTCCCCCCAAACCGGCCATCACACCACCGCTCCATGCTCATGAGAGGTGCCACGCTGCCTGTGTACGGCGAAAACGCAGCTACCCGCTCCAAGTCCGTAGGGTGTCCACATGCTTGCTCAGCTCCCCCGCCCTCCCGCCGATTCTTCCTCCATATCATATAACTCCTCTATAATATAATATATGTTCTATCTACGCTTACTATATACCGGGAACTTCCGCATCCCCCAACGTGATAGTACCGACAAGATATCGTAGCCTACCAACGATACGTCACCAACGGACGCTTCCACGAACGGATGACCCGCAGCTGCCAGCGGGCCCTCTAAGCCCTACCCATCCCATACCCGCTCATCACCGGGCTTGCTCCAGCTATCTCTACGGCCGCTAACTGGTGGACTGTGTGCGCGGTAGAGCCGCAGCTGCAGCCTGGAGCCTCGTCGGGTGCTCACCTGCGTTGCATGCTGGGCGCGGGGACGTCGAGCCTTTCTTGAGTCAGCGCTGCCTACTCATCATTCAGAGTATCGGTTTTACATATCCGTCTTGTCCTGTCATCTACGACGGTTTAGTGAGGCGGACAATAGGGAGTAGGGGTTTAGGTTTAGGATCCAGAGAGACGATCCGGGCGACGGGATGTCTAACACATCGACCCCACGCGCTGAGTCCTCGGCTACTGCACAGCGCGGCAGCAAGGAGCGCACACTGGATGATGCGATGAGGGAGCCGAGCGTGGCAGTGCCGGCGGTGGTGGTGTTGGATGAGGCGCATGCGGAGGTGCCGAGGAAGGTGTTCGTCAGTGCTAAGAAGGACTTGTGGCTTTCGACTGTGGATGGGTGAGTTCTATCTTTCTTTTACTCTACTTGGTCTTTGTGGTTCTGCCATTGGCAATGGAACGGGGGTTGTGGGGGTGGGGGGTTACGGGTCGAGGGACAGTAAGGGTTTGGGTGGTGTGATAATTTGATTTTTGATAGGGGTCTTGTGGAAACGTTTTAATCATATCTGTCTCTTAGGCGCCATCAATCGCCGATTATACCGGTCAGGTGCGGGCCTGAAGCGGAGACGTTCTACGTTCATAAGGATATCCTCACGAAGTCAGAGTTCTTCAAGAATGCGCTTGATGGGCAGTTTAGGGAGGCCGAGGAGCAAGCCGTAGACCTACCTGAGGAGGACCCCGCGTTGTTCAGCTTTGTTGTGGCATATCTTTACGAAGGGAAATACTCCCCTATCAAGCCTGCGGCGGATGCACTGGGTAAGTTTCTACGTCCCAAAGGGTCATCACCATGCTAATTATTTGTTCTAGTTGCAGAGCTCCCTAAGGGAAAGGGGAGGGAGGGAGAAGAGGAGAACGAGGAATCAGAAAGTGGCAGCAGCAGCGAGGTTGGCAATAGCAGCAGTGACGATTCGTAAGGCCAACCAACCAACCCCCTCCTCTCCAATCCCCTACATTACTAACAAAGTTCAAAGAATGAGAAGTGAACGCCGCTTGCAAGCGCGGCAGCGCCGCCAACAGCGTAACTTCGACCGCCTCAACCGCAAGGAACCCGGCCGCCACCGCCTGGGCTGCAATTGCCCAACATGCTTCAACAACAACCAGCGGCCCCCTTGCTGGAACTGCGGCGTGCAATCCAACCGGCCCCCTCCACCTCGCCGCGCCTATGCAGGATACGTCCCACCGCCCGGCGGCTGGGGCGTGCCTCCACCTCCTCCACACATGGGCGTTCATCCTCCATATCCCGGTATCGTTGTGCACCGTAGAGGGGGCCCGCGTCCGCGCGGGGGAAACCAGAGACGGCTGTCCAGGGACAGAGGGGTCGCGGATCCAGCGCCAGAGCCAAGGATGGATGGAGAGGATATGCGGACTTGGCTGATGGCGTATGAGCTCAGCGTAGACGTGTATATCTGCGCCGAGCGGTACTGCCTCGACGATTTCAAGGAGTGCATACGGCTTAGCATCATCGATTACCTCGAGACGGCGGGGATGGATGCCGCGCAGCCGCTTCTACTGGAGTGCTGTCGGAAGCTTCATACTGGATTGAGCGCTAATGATGTGTTGCTAAAGATGGTGTTTGCGCGCGTTGGGTTCTTGTTGGCGCGCTTGTGGAAGAATTATGGTGAGGAGACGCATCTGTTTTGGATGGAGAATGCGGAAGTGGGGGGCCTGATTATGAAGGAGACTATGGAGAGAAGGGAGTTGGATGCTGGTGATGATTTGCCGTCTATGAACCGGGCGTTTCAGCCTGGGAGAGAGATGGTTACTATACACAGGTAACATCAGGAGGCAGAGTCTGTTTATGAGTATTGGATGAGACGACTGGGAGACTGACGATCCATAACGACATATCACGAGCAAAACGGCATACCTTGTGGTTCTAACGAAAGTGTGTGATGATCAGCGATTTTATGATTCTGATTTATAGTGTCAATTGATGCATCAGCGTTTTTATTGTAGTATGTAAAGTAAGATTATTTATTTTCATTATAACCAGAAATTATTATATTTCACTTTTGTTGTTTTTAAGTCTGGTAGGATTATTATAAATGAAATCATATTATGTGGCATCCCAAGTCGGATCGCAATAAAATAGTTAGATATAGCTATGCACCATAGAAACGGAGTACGCACACATATATCTAGCTATTATCATCATGTCTAATTCTCGATGCGTAGGAGGCGAAGTAAAACGGTATATTGTCTTGGCTGTGGGAGCTTGAGCTCTCACCGCCCTGCCACTCCGAGCTATTACTAGGGCAGTATCGCGACTGTGGCCGGACCCCGATTGACAACCCCCCGTCCATGAATACAGATTGTCTCTAAGATGATCTGATGCTCTCTATAGCTGTTTGCAATGGAACAGCCATCTTCAAGCTCAAAGGTCACCGGTAAGCAAACCAAAACCCCATGCGCATGCTGCATCACTAACTATACCGCGTAGTTGAGTACTTTGACCCCTACAATGTCTACGAGCTTCTGTCGCCTGGCCTCCTGGCTAGACTTCCCCTACGAACACTACACTGGGAATCGCACGCGGGACCACTGAGATCAATTAAATCTCTTCACGTCGACCTCGTCCCCGCGGCCGACGTGCGCCCGCCCTCGTCAGCCGGTAGCCCTGAGCTCTCGCGGGTGAAATCCAACGACTCCACCGCCAGCGGGGACGATGGTTTCCGCACGCAACCCCTCGGAAAATCGAGTAACGACCGCGACCGTGAAGAAGGGAAACATGCAACACTACAAGCGCCCGTAAAAGGACGCCGCCACCAAATCCCCGGCCTGCGGCAGACGCCCTACCTCAAAGTCCTGCTCCTGCGGTGCGACGACAACGACAACTACAAAGCGCAAGCCCGCAAACAAGTCCGCGAGTGGGTGAAGGCGCACACGCCGCCGGCGCAGAGCACGGCGAAGCTCAGCGCGCAGGAGAGCCATGACGCCTTCGAGTATCTTATCCTGCATGTTATTGTGCCGAACACGGCGGCGGCGACGCAGCCGCGGGTTAGTGCTAAGGGCGGGAATACCATCTACGAGAAGTTAAAGGCGGATTTTAATGGTACGGCGAAGGCGCCAGTGGATCGCGTCGCGCAGATCAGGATTGGTGTTAATGATGTGCCGTATGATCGCCTGCCGAGAGTCGTGCCAGCCATACCGGGATCGTATACGGAGAGTCCGCAGGAACATGAGGCAGCGTGGCAGGATTTGATTGCGAAGTTTAAGAAGCTGATTTTGGACTCGTTTGATATGCGTGTCACGCAGTATGAGGATGATATCAAGGAGAAGGATGCGCAGCGGGCGTTGCCGGGCTGGAACTTTTGCACGTTCTTTGTGTTAAAGGAAGGGCTGGCTCGGGGGTTTGAAAGTGTAGGCTTGGTTGAAGATGCGCTTGTTGGATACGATGAGCTTGCCGTGGGACTCGATGCGATTATCAGAGAACAAGCTGCGACTGGCACGGGGGCCGAACACGGTGGATCGTTTCTGCCTTATACGGACGATTTATTCAGCCAAGTTGAACAGGCCAAGAAGAAAATTGCGAACGGGGAAGCTGTGGACCCATCTGATAGTGCCCGAAAGGCTGATAATGACGAGATCCTTCTGAGTGCAGACCGAAAACCGTACCGCGAGCTCATCTTAGCGAATAACATCTCAATATTCGACTTCCGATGCTACTTGTTTGCTCGGCAATTGTCCCTGCTCCTACGGATGGGAAACGCACTATCATCCCGGGAAGAGCTGTTAGCTAAGTTGAAAGAGCAGCGCGAGACTGCTCTCCTTGGAGTCGCTGCCCGGCATCCACCAACCCAGGCGAATGAAGAGGGAGAGAACCTCGCTCTTCTGAGCGAGATCTGCCGGCGCTCTATAAACTTCCTTGCGTCTATAAGCAGGATTATGCGCGACGACATTACATCTGCTCTGTATATATCAAAAGAGAAAAACCCCGACGCAAAGTCGAGTGCACCCGAGGAACTTGCCACAGCCCAGGCCATTGATAACATCGTCTCATCCTTTACGTTTTCTGTTACTCAGCAAATACTTGCCCAGACAGCAACGAAGGCGCTCCCGATACCTGCCTCCACCCTTGCACCAATGAATGCAACGGATGGCCCTGACCAGGAGAAGGCTACCATCCCAGAACCTAAAACCATGATGCACCCCGCAAGATCCTCGTCACTTATTACGAATCCACCGCCAAGAGCGACAAGCCCTGGGGTATTTCCAGGCCGGAGAGCTAGCTCGGCGGCGGTTGAGAGTAACGCCAGTGTCAGCTCTACGTTTTTAAAAGCTGGGCTTGAGGATTTAGCTGCCGGAAGGGCTCAGATTTACCTTCTCAGTAGGGTTGTCCTTGAACGACTTGGTAAAAAACGAGAATGGTCTGTAGGATGGGAAGAACTTCAATCTTCAAGCGGTGGAAGCGGCAATATGGAAGAGGTTGACCTGAACTCTGACTCCAAGGAATCTCCGAAGAAGCCCGATGAAGGCACGCCATCCCTGCAAGGGGTTGACAATAAACTTCTCCGAACGGCGTTGGAAACCCAGGATGATTTCAACCGTCTGTACGAGATATTAACGGATAAAGCTCTGCGCCACTTCTCAGTGGCAGGCCACACTCAGTCTGTGCAGGCGAACATGGCAGACCTTGCGGTTCTGAGATATTACCTGGACGATTATGCTGGCGCAGCGTCATATCTATACCGCATAACGCGATTCTACGGGGAATCGGGCTGGGAACAGATACAGATGTCTATGTTGGTTATGTATACCAGATGCTTAAAAGAACTCAAGCGAAACGACGAGTATGTCAGAGTAGCTATTAACCTCCTCGCCAAAGCTGCTGGTCAAGCGAAGAACGATTATTTCCGAAAGTCTGGAATTAGACTTGGCCAGGAGGATGCACTGGCGGCTCTCGAAGATGTGTCCGTTGATGGGTATCTCACTGAGCTGATGACCATTGTACCAACTCTGCAACATGATTTTGCTGTCTCATTGAAATACTTCTTCGCCCGTATCGAGGTTGAGGGAGCTGCGAGGTACCATGAAGGCCGAGATAGCTTCTCAATTCAGCTCAAGTTGCGGTACCTTCTTCCTGACGACTTGCACATTGACAAGGCAAAGGCTAGATTGGTGCCCGTTACAGCGGGGCAGGCGCGAGATATCTGGCTTGATTTACACGAACCTATGGATTTGAAGCCTGGGATTAATAGGCTTCAATTCCAGAGCAACGTAAGCATTTCCATGGACTCCTTATGATACCATCTAACAATCGCGCAGGTCACCATTCCTGGGACGTACGTCGTCAAACAACTCGTGCTATATTCATCGAAGATGGTAATGTCTTACGAGACTGAGAGCGCGCCCCCAGCCATGACACAAAGCATGGATTTCTTTAAGTGCCCCCGCATCCGCCTGTACCAACGCGCAGATTCGTTTGATGTCAAGCTTGCTGCGTCGCAAAATCTGCACCTGGACCGCCAGAGGTCGCTCGAGGTGACATTCTCATCTGGATGGAATGGTGTAGCTAGTGGCGAGATCCATGTCCGCGCCGCGACGGCAGGTCTCCGCTTGCAAACTGCAGAGACGAAAGTGCTAGATGGCGAACTCGAGATCATGAAGAAATCGAATCCAGGGGTTATTCGCTTTGGAGCTCTGCCTGCAAATACAACCGTCAAGCTTAGTCTACCATTTAGCCTGGAGCAGGAGACAAGCACATTAGCCCTCAAGGTTGAAATGTCGTACACAGTTGGTAAGGAAGTCTTCTTCCTCGCCTGCAGCCCGACTATCTCGGTGCTGTTACCACTTGGCGTCAATGTGCAAGATGTATTCAAGCGGAAGGCACTCTTTTCGAAGTTTACCATCTCATCTGCCACAACTAATCCCCTGAGGCTTCTTAGCTCCAGTCTGTCGGAATCAGATGTTTATGAAGCTTCCAGTGGAGACGAATTTATGGACTCAGTAGTCATCTACCCCAGGCAGTCCGCATCACTGCTCTATCGGATTAACCGCAGAAAGACGCCTATTATACCCGCTGGGGGGAAGAAAAAGCAGGTTTCTTCCTTGCAGCTGAAGTTACATTACATCTGTCTAGAAGAAGAAATAGATGACGCCGTCGTATCCGCCATAACCTCCTCCCTAAAAGACACCGAGCTCTACCAATACACCCGCCTCATTGTTCCCGCCATCCTCTCAGTCCTCCACTCCCGCCTCTCAGGCTTTGACCTCGAGCGCGCTGCCCTCCTCGGTGAACTCCTTACCTCCACCTTGCTAGACATAAATTGGGCCCCCTATTTCAGCGGTCTGCACACATCCTCCCAGCAAACCACCGACGTACCAACCCAAATCGCAACCTGGGTCCGCGCCTTTCACGCCGCACACCCATTTATTCCCCTCCCCCCCTTCATCATCACACCCGCTACCATAGCCTCCAGCCGTTCCATCACCATCCCTGTCGCCGTCCCCTTCATAACAGTCGTCCACACAGCGGACCTTCAACTCACCACCCCGTCGCCCCACGGCACCGACACCAACGCCGACAATGAACTCGTCGCCGTCACAAACCAACCCATCTCCGCTACTCTGGTTCTAAAACACACCCGCGCCTGGGACAGCCCTGACTCTCCCCACCGCGCTACCGAGCTAGCGTTTACATACGAGCTTAGCGCCCCTTCTGACACCTGGCTCCTCGGTGGCCGACGGAAGGGCGGGTTCAAGATCCCTGCTTCTGGCGCAGCGGAGACGCTGCGGTTCCCCGTGCTGCTGATTCCACTGCGGGAGGGGTATCTGCCGTTCCCGAGTTTGGAGGTTAAGGCTGTTCCGGTAGCGGAGAAGAAGGTGGATAAGGAGAAGGGAGAGAAGGGAGCGAAGGAGGAGGAACCGCCGAGGGTGACGAGTGAGTGCGATTATGGGAATGCGGCGATGTTGGTTAGGGTTTTTAGTGATGCGTTTAAGACGACTGTTAGTCTGGATGCGAGTGGGCCGCAGGGAGGGGCGTGGTTGCTGGAGAGTAAGCGGAGAGGGGAGTGAGGAGGTTTTATGAGGTGCTTTCGCTGTGCGAAGTATGATGAGAGCTCTTGTAGCTTATGACCGTAAATAGTTGAGACCAATATACCCGCTTGGTTAGACAAAGTGAGACTTTGACATCACGAATGTATGATAGGTTGTCATGTAAACCGTAAATTAAAATCTAATCTAATAAAAAAGATGCGAGGCTGAAAGATGTGCGCGCTCTCTAGGCTCATATGAGATATGCAAATCTTCTCATGCCATTATACTTCCTCTACCCCATCTATTATGCAATGTTTGCCAAAAAAGAAACAACCACAAGAGGTGACTCCGTCGCCATGCCTTATTCCCCCCAAAAACTCTAAAAAATGGCGGCCGATGGCCTAGTTTGTTCCCGTCGCGTCCAGACGGGAATATGCAATGATTCTCACCTCATTTCCTGTATCATCTTTCGATATACAATAACCCGATTCCAACATATCTCGCTCTAAAATCAAATATGTACTTTTGACTCTGACATACCAAGCGACACTACTCAAGACGTAGGGCAGCCCAATTGGGCGCGCTCAAAGGCCGTAGCAAAGAGATGCTCCATAGCGCGGTAGTGGAACAAAATCCCGCCCAGCACAGCAAAATGCCACAAGTTATGGCTTCCGCCGACGTAGTCAAACGCACCGGGATACCACTTCTCGGGCACCTTACTGGCGTAGACGATCGCGCCGCAGAAATACACCGCAATACTCTTCGTAACAGGCCCATAGAAGTTCCACGCCCAGTCTCCACCACGCGCCTTGACGAGCTGGAAAACAGGTACGAAGCCTGTGGCAGCGAGTGTGACGTAAAAGGCGACACGGCCCCAGGCCATGTTCTTACCGTTGAAGGTTGGATGCCAGGGTAAGATGACGCCCGCGACGCCGAGGGTAGCGGTGGCGATGAGGTAGACGGTGCGGGCAACGGGTTCACAGTAGAAGGCTGTGTACTCTGTCGTCATGATGGAGGCGGCGATTAGCAGCGAGATGCCGGTGTAATCGACGCAGGCGAAACGCTCGAGCAGCGTGCGGTTCGCGACACAGTTCATGGTGTGCCAGAGGCAGGAGCAGACAAGGCATTTGCAGGCGGCGAAGAAGAAGACGGCTGCAATGACCTTGTCGGCAGTGGTGGAGAGGGAGAAGTTCACGGATGTTGGGTAGAAGTAGAAGGCGATTGAGAGGACGATTAAGAGACCAATGGCGTGCGACCAGATGTTGACGAGCTCGTTCGAGAGGGTGAGCGTAGAACGTAAGATGTGCACCTTGGACTCCGAGAAACGGTAGCCGCGCGTAATGTGCGGGTTCACTTGCCATGGGGCGGGCAGGTCGTGGAAGGTGATCAGGCCGTGCTGCTTAGCTTGTGAGACGGCGTGCGCAATTCGGGCGTCCAGGGTCTCCGCCGCTTTCATAGCGCGCTCGATGCTGTCATCCACCACCACTTTGGCTCGGCCAATACCCTCATCGACCATTCTGCGACCACCCTCAATCATCGTGTTTGCGGCGTTGTATAAGCCCTGCTCCCGGAGTTTCGACGCCCGCGTCTCGTATTCACAGAGCATCTCTTCTAATAGAATGAGTCCCGTCTGTGCCTTCTCAGCGAGTGTCTCCTTAGCTGCCAGCGCGTGTTGATATCTCGACTCTAGAGTCTCCACCATGACCTTGGCTCTCCTCCTGCCGGCGTCAAGGACCTCTTCGGACACCTGTGAACATCGTGCTCGCACCGCTTGCAAAGTCGCGTACGCTCGTTGGATGCTGGCGTCGAGATCGATATCGCCATACTCCTCTATCAAGTCTAACCGGCGTTCTAATTCTTCGAGGAAGAGGTCAATCTAATCAGAGAATGTTAACAATGTCCTCGGGTGGCTGTTGGGCTCGAATTGGGATGTACCTTCAACTGAAGCCCGTCCTCCCAATCTAAGCTGGAGACGGACAGTTTCCCACTACGAAAAGACGAGTGGCGTCGTTTGTAGGCCGTTGTTGGCGCTCCGATGCCAGATGTCGTTGCGCTTGTGGTCTCTTCACAGCAATCCGCCCCGGCGGTTAGGGCGGTTGTTGAAGCCATATTTGGCTCAGGAGTTTGCGTAAGCCACTTCGAAAGCTGGTTGTTGATTCACGGGCAGTGAATTTAGGGCGTAATAATGAATGCTATTATCTGTTTATTGTCGCCAGCGAGAAGGACTGGAAATTGAAGTCCGACGAGGGGAAGGACCGTCAATCGGCCGTAGTTAAAGGAGCACAGAAGCACATGCAGGTTCGAAACCGCCGGACGCTGTGGTGGGGAGCGGCTAAAATCTTGGTTGGGGATAACGGGGTGTGGGGTCCTTTGAAGTGGACAAGATATTCCATGTATATGCGGAATGAGTATAATAATAAATGAATATGTTTAATCTTTAATTAAGTTGTAATGAGTTGGAAGTCGTTCCCCTTCCCCTTCCTATTTCTAGATGATCTCTCTCTCTGTTTTAATCTGTTGGCACATGCAATTTTGAGCGACTGACCAACCAAGATTAACCAAGACTCTTAAGTCTCCTATCATCCGTCATCAGTCAGCTAAAAGGAACTAAAAGAGGCAAGTGGCAGACAAGGGTCGGACTAAAGGGACAAAGACCCGACAAAGTCATGTGACCTTCAACCAAATTGGCCACCACAACCACCAAGGACAAAAGTTTTCAAGGTTGAGAAAGCCACGTGATATAATATCAGGTGACAGTTTATTTGTTACAAGAGACAACACAAACAGACAGACAGACGTAAGGCTGAACTATCAGCCTCGACCTCAACCCTCCACGACTTTAGCAAACAAAACCACCTACCGTTCTGTCGTGCCTACCTCCACAAACAAACACAAGCCTACCACCCCCCTTCAACCCCAAAATGACGATTGATACCGTCGTTACCGATCCCTCCCTCAAAACCGTGCTCGTTGCCTCGCGCGAAGCCCGCCAACAAGCCATCGACCTGCTCGCCCTAACCTCCTCACCCACCACCGCGGCTCTCCCTCCGGCGGCGGCTGCCCTCCAGATCTCCAAGCAGCAGAAACTGCTCAATGGCTACCTAGCGCAGCTGCGTGGCCTCCAGCGCCAAGCTACCTTTGGCGCCCGCGACACTAAGGCCCAGACCGCTGAGGCGCGCCAAGAGGTTGACCGTCTGCACCTCCAGTTGCAGAATCTATATTATGAGCAGAGGCACTTGCAAGGGGAGATTGCCGCATGTGAAGCTTATGAGTGCGTCCCTCTCATTTCCCTCCCAATGACAGGAAAACATGTAACTAACTCGAACGCAGCCACAAATACCTCGAGCTCCCTCTAATTCCCGAATCCGAATTCCTAGCCCTCTTCCCCGCGCACGTCGGCGCAGACGAGGTGACCCTGATGGCGGCGCGGATTGAGCATGAGCATGCAGAGCGCGAGGCGCTGGAGCAGCAGAGGCAGGGGCTGTTGAAGAAGAAGCAGGGGTTGATTGCGGATAATAAGCGGAGAAAGGAGGATTTGGCGAGTTTGGATAAGCAGTTGGAGAACTTTATTGATGCGGCGAAGCCGATTCAGAAGACGCTGGAGAAAGTTTGAGGGGACAGTTATTTTTGGGTGCTGGTGGGAGCGTGGGGGATGGGATGGGAAGTGGTCATTGTGTGTGTGTGCGATGGCCGTGGAGCGATATGACCTCCAGACATGTCTCTATGCAGTTGGAAACGGGCAATGAGAGCAATGGGCCAGGGACAATACAAGAGGAAACGCCTAGCCATGGAGCTCTGCCAAAAATCCGGGGCGGACTATTCCCCGCCAAGAGAGCAACCCTTCGACAGTACACACGGCATTGTTCCCTCGAAATCCAGCCCCCCAGCTGGACAAACAAGCTCATCCAAGACCGACCCACCAAGCATGAAAAACAAGAGGCCAGCTATGTCGTCAGTGCATTCCCTGTCTTTCCAAGATACCAGCTTGCAATTTCGGCATGGTTACACGGTGCAGAACAGGTAGCACGAGGACTCGCAAATCGAAAATAAGCAATACCCAGGTCAGTCCCGCGCAAAACGAGGGCCAAGATGCGGATTGATAAGCTATAACTTGTGTGGCATTTGCGGGTATATGGCGGGTTAAGCATGAATGTGGTGTTAGGTAGCTGGAATATTATACCCTGAAGATTCTTCGAGGTTATAATATCACAATGAGTTTACGTGAAATAGCCAAAACTGAAGCCCTCAGAGCCCTTCAAGACCTGTGAGACCCTACCCTGAGTGACCCCGACCAGCAGCAACGAAGTGTGCGCGTATCGCATATATACACCATACTGTAACCCCCTCTCCCACGTCTCCAAGCAGGTAACTTCTCTACAATCCCATTACCGCCCTCATTTCACATACAGTCACTGCGATACGGCGTCGTACCATGGCGTGGGAAAAATCCCATCTGCAGCCTGCCGCGATGAAATTACCCATCGCCCATTGCCCTACCTTCCCGTCCTACCCACCTTTGAGAAAAATTCTCCGACCAAAACTATGCTGTGTGATGACACCTTGATGACACCTTCGCGGCTGGGAAATTGCACTTCATTACGCTGCGGCTGGGGATTTGGATGGGTAAGAAGGGTATGTATGTTTGTTGGGGCTGGCTGAGATGTATTGGTTTATCTGGGAATAAGATGATATGCGGCGTTGCGCCTCCGGTCCGGGAGAGGGAAAGGGCGTTGAAATATTCGTTGCGTTGGATGATGAGCGGCATTTTCCTTTTTTTTTCTAGACGAGTTTGGTGGTTCTGGTATGTATGGGGGGTCTGGACCTGGACGGGATGGTGCCTCCGCACATATAGCCCGTACCATACAATGAAATATCCCCACCTACTTCTGATGGTAATAATCTCGCTCTTCTGGAAGAGAAGTGAGAGCCTGTAGTGTTTGCCCACCTGCGGCAAATATAAACCTGCTAACCGTTGCGGATATATAGCCTTTGCAAGCCTTCTGATGCTGGGTAAATGACAAGCTTTGCAGGGTTCGGAATAAATACCATTGCTCTTCTCGTAGCTTAAGGCTACCTGCATGTCAATACTCTCCTATCCTGCCAGCAGGGACCATACCGGACCCGCTGGACGTCAGAAAGTCTCAGTAAGGGGTCCCCACGTTCGGTGGGTTAAGCTCGGTCCCTCATCTTCATAGAGCGGGAGGGGAATTTTCATCTACAAGTCAAGAGATATCGGCGACATCTCAGTCCTCCCAACCGAGGGTATAGAGATGCCCTGAGATATGTCACCCATGGTTCACAACGTTTCAGCATCACACCCTCACCCCCACTCTGTTGGACCCCATTGCAAACTGACGATCAGGTATTTGCCAATGATACAGTTTGATGAAGATGAACACCGCCACCCACATACAAACACACCTTCTACGACGACACCGCCACCCCCAAACAGAGACTCCTACTTGACATCCCACACGTGGTATAACCCCCTCCCTCAGTTGGTCTCGCCAGCCCGTCCCCCCAGCCCGTACCCACCCGGCATCCACACACTTCACGCTCTGACATCCCACGACCAACACTGGTCATAGCTGAGATGGGCCGCGATGGGGCCAGGTGGGCTAGTTTGCCAAGGCACTTGCCGGCGCAGAGCTGCTTTTAGTAGGGTGCATCTGATCGGGGAGGGAAAGTTTAAATTTGACAGGAGGAGGGGGGTGTGGGCTTGCGATTGGGTTGATGGGGAGATGGGCGGAGAATGGTGCGGGTGTGAGGCCAATAGGGGTGGTTTGGAAGGAACGTGGGGGGGATTGAGGCGCCAGGTGAAGCTTGTGTGGGTTGCGATGAGATGGGATGGATGGTTTGATAATGAAGAGATCGTAGCTGTTTTGTTAGATGTACCTATGGGTAAATGACTCGCATCTGAATATCAGAATTTTATGAAGTGGGCAGTTATAGCAGTCTACCATAATGTTGTCATTGAAGCGTGGTTGTCGTAGAATGAAAGACGAGAAATGGGTTATTCCGATCCGACGTATAAACAACATGTCATACACAGCCCACAATTTCTAGCAGATCTGTCAAACGCAACCATATACGCCATGCCAAGCATTGTATAGTAGGGGTTACCCTTGTTCAAGGTTCTCGTCCAGTCTATTTATTGTATTGCAATAAGACAGCTTGGCGTCCTTGTGGCGGCTGTTTGTCCCTTCCCATTCCCGTTCCCTGCGCGGCACAGGTGGGGCATGAGAACGCAAGGGAGAAAGGGGAGGCACTGGAGAGATTGGAGGGATCGGTTGGACCATCTACGGGAAAATATTCTGCGAGATTTCGAGTTTTTATACCTTTGTTGGAACTGGTGGAGATGGTAAGGTAACACCGCAGGGGCTGCTATCACAATTTGTCTCTCGTCTCTTGTGCTTTTACGTACATTGGTTCAGTATGTTGGCCGTGGATGAGAAGGGGCGATGCTTAGCCTCCCGTTGGCATGGCCATTTTGATGTGCTGGCCCGAGATTACAGGACCTGGTCAGATTCTCCATTCTACGCATAAACCTGCTATACACTGGATGCGGGACATCGAATAATGCAGAGGCGCCATGATGCATTCCCAACTGCGCTATTTACATGTTGGGAGATCGTGACTATCAGCCAGCCGTTCAACACAGCCGACGAGCAAATCATTCCACTTTTCACCACTCCCTCCACCGAGCCCCATCGCTCTAGCCAAAGCGGGATTGCTCCTTCCATACATACACCTTCCACCGCAGAACTACATCCTGTTGTTGTTCCATTCAGACGACAATCATGACAGCTGCGCCTTCCTCATCATCTCGCTACGGCCCGTGCTTCAGAGTAGTATTTGGTTGGCTGGCTAGGTGGGTGGGTGCATCGTGAGAAATGACCATCCAGACCCCCGGCGTCGATGATGTCTCTGTCAATATTCCTGTAAGTCTTGGTACAACAGCTACAGCGTACCCTCTGTGCTACTCGACCGTTTTTTTACTGGGACTCCTTGCATGATCATCCTCCCTGAACCCGGCATAATTCCCTAGTGGCATTTTCTTTTACTTTTGCTCCTGGACAGCATTTAATGTCCTGCGGTTACTACTTCAGGAAAGTAGTCGGCGGTGAGTGGGGGTTGGTTGGAAGGACCACCCATAGAGGACCCCGAGTAGAAGGTTGACTCCAAGGCAGTGGTATGATCAACCCCATATTGGGTTATGAAAACCTTCCTCCTCAAATATCCTCCTTGCCCTATGCTTCCCATATTTTCTACTCGTACCTCCTCTTGCCCTCGTCTCCCCATAATATCCTGCCTCTTTCTTTCCCTTACGTTACCCCTTCCACTTATTCTCACTTAATCGCGGCTTCCTTAATAAACCTGTCTCTCCTGTTTACTGCACACTTGGCAACCTTAATCTGTCACCTCTCACAGACTAGACTGTCCTTGAGTCTTCCTTCCACCTATACACCTATCCAGACGAAAACTATTTGCCCTATCGTGAACACAGGTTTTTAATACGGCGTACACGCCGTTCTCACCTCCACGACACCTCCGCCTCAATGTCAATATTTCTATGGGCTACCCGACGAGTGGGAGGCCTCTCGGTCCTCACATTGACGGCCCTGCTGTCCATATCGCTATACCTTGAATGGTCGACGCGCAAACAAAAAATCCAAAAGCCTCAGGGCGACTTCCAAGCACCGAGCCATGCCTCAGATACAACGTCGGCCGTTAGCAACGGGGGCTACTGGACTCTCACTTTCGCATACTACTCCCTCCTCATCCACGTCTTGGTTCTCATGTTCCCCGTCCGCGCATGCTTGGCTGTGGGAAGCCTCACTCGCGGTGTGAAGGCTGTCTCACGCAACAGGAGTCTGCAGCGCTTCAAGTATGGACAGTCGCGCAGGCTTTCGTTCATGTCTCTTGCGAGTGACGAGACTCTCACATCATCCCTGGCCTCGAACTCGCCTTCTAGTGACGCGGGAGACTCTGACATGATCGAATCTGTTACCGACGTTGAGTACGACCAGGATAAGGTCATCCATGCTATTATCATCCCTAATTATAAGGAGGATGTTGATGGGCTGCGCGAGACCTTGGATGTTCTTGCTTCTCATCCCCAGGCAAGATTGAGTTATGATGTGAATAACCTGTCCTCACTATTAGATGAATGGCGATGGGTCTAACCGATTCCAATAGGTATATCTTGCAATGGAGACCCGCGAATCTGGCGCAGAAGTTAAGGCTTTGGGTTTGGTCTCTGAGTATATGAAGAAGTTTCGTTTCATCCACTTTACAATGCATCCGAGCGATATTCCAGGAGAGGCACCTGGCAAAGGTAGCAACGCCGCATGGGCGGCGCGGAAGCTCAGCGAGAGATATTCTATTGAAGAACGCAGAGATGTCATTATTACGGGAATAGATGGTATAACCCTTCATTCCACTGTTAAAAGGCGCAGACATGCTGATATTGAGATTCAACAGCCGATAGCCACCTCTCTTCGAACTACACCGCATTAATAACTAATATGCATCTCGAGTACCCCCAGTTGGCACAAACTACGCTATACTCAGCACCTATATTATTCGACAGAAATGCCCATCTGGTCCCAACCGTTGTCCGAGTTGCCGATATTCTGTGGTGTGCAGCTGGCTTATCCGGCTTATACGCCTGCTCGTCCATCAGACCTCCTACGTCTGTCTATTCTCTGCCTCTGGAGCTGGTAGACCGCGTTGGCGGCTGGGATTCAGACCCTGAGGCTATCGGAGAAGATCTGCACATGTACCTGAAGTGCTTCTTCGCCCTAAACGGAAACCTGACGAGTAGAACCGTCCTCTCTCCTGTCAGCCAGACAAGTGTTTGCAGCGGGCAAAAGGGACACCGAGGCTTGATCATGGATATCCGTGCGAGATACGCGCAGGCTATGCGCCATATGTGGGGTGCTTTGGATAGTGGATATGCGATGAGACAGATGGTCAAGCTGTGGAAGAACAGAAAGACGACAGTGCACTCTTATAGACCATTACACACAACCCTCAACGCAGAAACCGACTACCTCCCCCACCCCGACGAGAAGATAGAAGAGCGCAAGGCTGAAAACGGCATCTTCTCTGACGTCACCCACGGCGATGTCAGCTCTCCTGATTATATCCGCATTTTTTACCTTTTCCACCGCCTCTTCGAGGCCCACTTCCTCCCCACCCACATGATCCTCCTCGTCCTCGCCTCCTCCCTCTACACGTGCATCACTGCCGACAAGCCCGACAACCTACACATCGCCTGGACCTTCGCTCTCACAAACTACCTACGCATCATCAGTTTCGGCGGTACAGCCGTCTACCTTATGCTATACGAGGGATACCACGCCACAGGCGCAGGCCTGCGACTCGCTGAGATGACGTCTGCTGGCCTCGCGGAGCATATGGTCTTCTCGTTCCGCAAGTTTCCTGGGAACCTGGTCGATTACGCCGTCTCACCATTGGTGGCACCGCTGTTTGGATGCGTGCCAGCGCTTCAAGCGCAGTTCAGTCACTTTTGGACGCAAGAGTTGGTTTATGCTGTTAGTGCGAAGCCGGAGGTTGTGGGGAGGATAAGAGCGAAGAGCGTGGATGGGGGAGAGTTTCTCAGCGTGTGATTCTGCAGGATGTTGCATCTTGGATTTTCATGTGACTGTTTTTTTGCCCGGCGGGGGAGTTTTGAGAGATGATTATATTTGGGGTTTTAATGTTGCACTTTTTTGGCTTCCGCTTCGCTGGAGCGAGGCGCGGGTTAGGGGAAAGAAGCTTTTGATGGAGGGCGGTTAATGGATGGAGGTGATAGAGCACAGATACTGTTCTGTGGACGGCGGTTCGTGCGTTTGGATACTTAATTATCTCGCTAGAGCGGTTTTGGTACAGATGGGAAGAGAGTGGTGGCCGTAGTTGGTGGTTGGATGGTGGTACCCGGTGTCCCCTGGTTGTGATTCATGTCAGTCCCTGTGTGGGCATTGTAATAGAGAGGCGATGGGGGCTGGTTCCGCAGGGGAATGGGATGGATGGGATGGGTTGTGGGAGATTTTGAATAGATGGGAGGGCTGATGAGGTGCCTGATAGCTTGGATGGGTGGTGACAGATAGATAGCTGGAAGAGATAGCTGGGCTTCAGCTGAGGGTGTTGGGTGGATTGATGGCTAGATGATGAGGGAGAGAGCGCGATTAATAGGCGCTGGTAATTGAGTAATCTAATAAATGGCTTTTGAAGATGAATGAGTGGCATTTTTGAGCGTGGTCTTTAGTGTGATTGAGACGTGAAGGGGTGTGAGCTATGGGGTAACGGGGTGGTTATGATACAGACTCCAGCTCCCCTCCAGCTCCGCCCTAGGCGCAAGATCTAAGTTAATACCAACGTATCCGACTCACCTCTTGAAAATATAAAGCTAAATCCTTAAGACCAGACTGCAGCATCATGGCCTAGGCCGTTATTCAACTCGCCATATTCGCACTACAGCCGAGCGGGGGTATAGTATAGCAACTTACATACCCTCCCAGAAACTCTCAGACTACCACATACGACCGCAGGCCAAGTCTAGGCGACCCGTCCGCTCTGTTTGCCTAACCTTTGTATCATCAAATTAATGGTCTCACTCGTGTGTTGTAATCCAACATCTGACCGAAAAAGGCTCGCCGCAAATAGGCATAGTGCTCCAACCTTGTGGCATAATCTAGAGTGGAAATTCAACAAATTGCAGCCCTTCCATTGCGGCGAGCCTTTTTCAGTCGGATGTTGGATTGCAACACACATGTGGTTGCATTGCATGAAGCCTTCCCTATCGCCTGATTGGTGGCCAGCTTCAGGAGACCGGCTTCAGGAGGCCCGAAGCGCTGGTAGAAAGCCTCACTCGTAGCCTCGTAGGAAACGGCCAGATATATTATGAACAGTAAACCTCGGATTAATAGCATTCCTACTCTTCTATATTGCCAGGCCGCAAGTGAGCTTCACTGAACTGAAAATGGCGGAAGCATCGTCGCCCCAATAAATCATTCCAAGTTGATTGATCCAGAATTTGGGGTGTTCGAGGAACTGAACTTTGATGAGGATGGCGCTCGAGGGATACAGGAAGAAAGGAGCATTGTCTTCGGGAAATAAGGTATGTTTTATCTCGATCGCTGAATAGGTCTAGTTGTCTGCTGCTAACCTATCCCTTTTCGAAATAGGGAGCATCTGCGACTGTGGTATGTGATTCTCGACTCTCAACTCCCTATGCCTTCCCAGAACTTATATTTGTACAGGTTACCTTTTAATTGAACATGATTCGAAAATATTTCAAGCTGGCTTCGAAATATATGGTACAGCGATTCTAGATGCGCCGCAACTAGATCCAGCAATCAAGAAGATCTTCGAGAAGGTTCTGGACTCGAAGGAAAGGGTCGAGTTGGCAACTCGTACGGCTGTCAAAGCCACTTACAAGGATTTAATAAAGGAGGATATATTTAATGTGCTGTTCAACATACTTTTCCCTATATTTTTATGCACGCCGAGGGAGGAACTAAAGAAGTATAGGGATTAGGTGCTAGAATTGGGGGAAATATGATATTAATGGAGCATAGCCGCCAATATCACTCTCCTTGCGATTACTTAGTTTTGACGAATTGTTAAGGAGAAACCATGCTATATCCATGGCCAGCGGCTCCACAGAAGTATTGGAACATATTATTTATTCTTATTTTGAGATCCTTTCTACCGCCTTTTCTATCATACATACTAGAGTTACTATTCTTCCCCACTAGCGAGCAGCTATTCCATAAATGGCTGACCCATGGGAATCTATCATTATTCGCAAAACACCCCAGACAGAACTTGCGCCTATCATATCACACAAGCCGTCCATAAAAAAACACCACATATTATACAAGCACCGCCCTGCCACTACCTCTCCCTTCTACTCCGCTGCCGATGTTCCTTCCCCCGTTTTGCACGGCTCTTCTCCTTGGGGAGCTCAAGCGGCATATCCTTCACAAGCTCCATCATAAGTCCAAGCATATACTCATCAATCGACCCCACGGGGCGTCCCCACGCGTCCCGCTCCTCCTCAGCCACCGCAACGCCATTCACCATAATTTCTGGCGCAGGCGTCGCCCCTGTCGCCGGTGTGCCAATATCATCCATCGGCGTGTCTGGGCCCGAGGCCCGCGGTGTAGGCGCGGCAGTGACAGCCTTCTCGGCGAAATCCTCTACGTCGGCCTGTGTCTCCTGCGCCGCGGCCTTGGCGGCAACAACATCCTCAGTGTCCTCCGCCGTCTCGAGCACGCGCTGCACATTGGTGCTGTTATCCGGGCCGCCGAGGACACGGTCCATGGCTGCGCTGGCGGCGGCGTCGGCGTCGAGGAGGGATGTGTCGGCGACGACTTCTTCGGCGGGCTTGGTGAAGTAGTCTGTTGTGAAGGCGCCTTCTTGGATGACGACGTCGTCGAGCATGCGCTTCTGGTTTGCTTTGCGTAGGATGTTGGCCTCGATAGTGTGCTCGCTCACAAGGCGATAGATGTGCACATCGCGTGTCTGGCCAATACGATGAGCGCGGTCCTGACACTGCTTGTCCATCGCTGGATTCCAGTCAAGGTCGTAGAAAATGACTGTATCGGCACCTGTGAGGTTGATACCTAGACCTCCCGAGCGAGAAGACAGGATGAAGGCGAGGATCCGCGTGTCGTTGTTGAAGCGATCAGTAAGAATTTGACGCTGCTCAATCTTGGTTGCGCCGTCAAGGCGGAGATAGCGATGGCCGTGGATGTTGAGGAATTGCTCAAGGATATCTAGGACCTTAGTCATCTGTGTGAAGATGAGAGCGCGGTGGCCACCAGCTTGAAGGCGGCGAAGGAGCTTGTCTAAGGCCTGTAGCTTGCCACAGTCGTATTGCAGAAGTCGCTTGTCGGGGAACTGGACGGAGAGTCGCATACGTGCTTCATGGAAGGGATCAGGCTTGTCGCGGTGAGGCGCAGTCTGGAAGTATTCCACACCACGCCGGGAGAGTAGCGCCGGGAGTGCGTCGGGTGTAACGATGGGAGGCGTGATACATGCGAACTTTTGGATATACGGTTCAAGTTCCTCGGAGCGTTGCTCTAGTGTTAGAACCATGTCTTTCAACACACTCGACGACTTCCAGATCCAATCAAGCACTCGATCCCGCCGGCTAGGGCGCTTCTCGAACAATCGGGGGTTAACCCCGAGATCAAAGCGCTTGACCAGGCCCTTGCCATACATTGGTTTTGCCTGTCGTCGTAGAGCATTGAGGTACACAATATGCTGTAGCTCCTCGAAGCGACTCCACCGCGATGCGCTTTCCAGGAAGACGAGGTTGGATTTGACAGTGGACGGATCCATAATTGTCATGCCATATTGAGCACGGAGACGTTGAGCTTCGCGCATGTCCATTAGAACACGCTGCGCCGTCAGCATGTTGCTGCGCTCGTTAACCGCCAGGGATAAATGCTCGTTTCTTGTAGGAATCAGATTTAGGAAGCCCAGGCTGACAGTGCTCATTGGATCTTGCCATAGAAGTTTGCTACGGACCATGAGATCCGTGACCTGAAAGCTAGCAACGGCTGACTTCTTCATGGGAAATGAACTCAAGATAGGCCGTTCTAAAAAGAGATCAGGGTGATTGCAAACTTTTCTGAGCTGCATAAGACAGTTGATAATCGATAGGTAGTTTCCCGATGCAAGAGTTTCGCGGGTACCAGACCTGCTCAAAAATCCGTCGTATAACTCCCTCTGTCGCCTAGATAGTCGACAGTACTCGACATGTTCATACTTGGCTGGCATTTGCTTCTCTACATCCGCCTTCATTCTCCTAAGAAGATACGGCCGAAGAACTTTGTGTAGCTTGGTGATGATAGCGCGAGCCTCGTCATCCATTGTTTCACGCCCATTCTCAAGGATCTGCTCTTGCGGTTTCTTGAACCACTCAGAGAACTCTTTTAAATCTGCGAACCCGCCGATACCTTGTTCCGTGCCGTCGGACGGCATAAGGAAGAAGAGCAAGGACCAAAGCTCGGTGAGGTTGTTCTGGAGCGGAGTTCCGGTCAATAGAAGACGTGCTCGCGTGTTAAACGTGAGAAGGGTCTGCCATCTCTGGGAGCGGAAATTCTTGATATTATGTGCTTCATCCAAAATCATGTAATGCCACTTCCGACGTTTGAAGACTTGTTGATCTTGTAGGACGAGCTGATACGAAGTGATGCAAACATTCCAAGTGTCCACATCATTCCAGCCCTGGCGCTTCCGTTTCCTCTCCTCTTGAGTACCGTAATATGCGAGGATTTTAAATCCTGGACACCACTTCTTGAACTCCATCTCCCAGTTGAGCATGACGCTCGTCGGGACAATAACCAAGTGAGGACCCCAGACATGATGTTCGCACGCCAGGTGAGCTAGTAACGCAATGGTTTGAATGGTCTTACCGAGACCCATCTCATCAGCAAGAATTCCGTTCGTGTTATTTGCATACAGTCCCGCAAGCCAATCTAAACCATAGTGTTGATATTCTCTTAGAGTGCCCCGGAGTAAGAATGGCACCGGAGTTTTCAAGTCAGATGGCGTTTGAGGGGCTACGCTAGGCGTAACTTGATCGCTATTCTGGTCTATTGACGAGGCTGAGTCGGCAACTGACGGTTTAGTGACGGAAGTCCTCGGGGTGAGTTGAGTGCTGTGATCTGCGCTGACAACTTCGCCTTCTGCCTCGGAGGTGGCGTCGACGTCCATGACTTCCGATGGAGGAGGGTGTTGTGGGTGGTCTTCCTCCTCAGCACTCGCCTTTTCCTCGGAGGTGGCATCGACGTTCATGACTTCGGATAGAGGGTGTTGTGGGTGGCCATCTGTCTCCCCTTTCGCCTTCCCCTCTTCAGGGATAGGAGCAAGAGGTGACTGGGGATGAGACGCATCTGGAATTAGTGAGACCTCATCATCCTCGTCGAGCATATCTTCATCTTCTGCCGCAGGTGATGGTGTAGGTGTTTTATCCACGCCTATCTCTGCTAGATCCGAAGGTGCAAGGAATCCCAACAGACCCATATCTCCCTGATCATCCTCATCCTCTTCCGACTCATCTTCCTCTTCGTCGTCACTATCTCGTTCATCATCACTGGATCCCATATCGTCATCCATGTCGACTGATTCGTCGGTTTCGTCTGCTTCGCTTCCCCGGTTGGTATTGCTGGCAGTGTCTAATAATACATCTACGTCGGATCCCTCTTCGTTTTCTCCGTCAACTTCCATGCTCACAGGGGTTTCTGGAAGACTAGAGTATTTCTGTTTCAATTCTTCCAGCGTCAAGTGCTCATCACCGCCTTTATCTTCAACGTCGCGTTCTTCGTCAGCTTCGGATTCCGATGATGACATATTACTGTCACTTTCACTGTGATTTTCATCGGCCTCATCCTCAGCCGATAGGTCATCTTCATCTTCGTCTCCTCCGTCTTCGGAGCTAGGTACATCGGAGTCTTGGTGAGCGCGCCGCGCCTCAAGCTTTTGTGTGGATAGGTCGACAGCTTCATTGAGAGCTTTGCGCACTCTGACTTGCTCCTCTGCCTCCCATTGCTTGAGACGCCTCTTATTCACCTCGGTCTTGACATTGTCCCAGGTCATTTGCATTGTCCTCACAACAGTCCTATATCGTGATTCGACCGCTCTTCGTGCCTCTGCCTCTATTTCCTCGAGAGATTTAGGTTGCTTCCTATGCCATTCGTCCCTGCAAGCTTCGGCTAGTCGCTTCGCATTCCGCTTGTGTTTCTTGTGCTCCTCAACCATCAGTATCCTGAATTCTGTCACAGCACGGACTAAATGGTCTTGGTGAGAGTATTGTCTTGGTATGCGCTTGCTGCTTTCTTGCTCTTCTGGCCTGTATGCGGATGAGACTTCTTCACTTAGGACACCACCTGGTAAGGCAGCATCTTCCATTCTAAGAATCAACCTGGCCTCTCTCAATGCCATATCGTCTGTATACCTCACATCATCTTCCGCGGAAAAGAGGCCCCCTTCCTCGACAGGTTGGTTGAAAGCATTTCGAACGTATTCCTCAAAGGTTGGGTATTGTTTCGGTCGTCGGAGAACTAAGTCGGGGTGTACAAGCGGTAGAGTTGGCGGCTTAACTTTAAATCTGATACGGGGTGATTTCGTCTTGGACTCGGGGCTATAGCCTTCTATCGCATCCTCGCCATTCGGTGTCTCCTTGGCTCTTGCGGATCGGCGTATTGTCGTTGGAGTGCCCCCAGGTTGAGACATACGTTTTTTGTAAGCTCTCTTGATACGTGCGGGAGGTGGCGACTCTTCATTTTCGCTGACCTCGGCTTGCGACGTTCGTTTTTTATACGCCCTCTTGAGACGAGGCGATGGCTGCTCGTTCTCACTGACCTCCGGCTGAGACCCTCGTTTCTTATATGCTCTCTTAACACGTCCGGGAGTCGATTCATCATTGTCGCTCAGGGTGCGTTGTGGCCCTATCTTCGATGCGTAGCCTTTCCCAGGCGAGCTTCCCAGCTCGCTATTCGACATATTTGTATCATGCTTGTTGGTAGCCGGCAATGATTGCCTTCCCTTATTTAACTTGTCCGCGAAAGAGGTTGCCTGCGATGCATGTCGAGTCTGGCGTTTGTCGGAGGGTGGCTGTAAAGTGAGAGGCAACTGGTTTGTCCGACCTGACTTTCGTTTTCCATCTTGAGTAAACGACGACGGGCCCTCCGCAACTATCTTTTTCCAAGGTGGCGAGTTGTCCTTTTTACGCGTCGAGCTGGATGGCGTGCCTTCACTGACTCTGCGCCTCTTGGGAGGTGGTTCGTTATTAGCGGCGTTTTCATCGTGTCCATTCGTATTCGCCGGCTTTTCATCATCGGGTGGAATATCTAATATTGCTTGTTAATATGTTTGAGCTTCGTGGTTATAATACTTTCGTTGATGTGGAAATGCGCACCATGAATTGCTTGATGTTCCGTCGCCTCAGACGCGATCCCCGGCATTTCTGCAAGGTGTGCGCTCGACACTACCGTGTACAGAGCGAACCATGCATTTGTAGCGCCAAAACTGGCATCAAACGATGCAGACGGCTTCAAATATTCTTCATACAAAGTCTGAGTATGCACACGGCAAAGTGGCAGTTGTTGTTGCCTTGGGAGTGATTATTTGACGATTATGGACGCGAGAGAAATCTAAATGGGGATGAAGTAAGCCGCAGATCGGGATTTAGCGAATCTAAGCTAATCGCGGACAACGACATAACCACCACTCATCGAACCGCCAGAAAGGTGCAAATCGCAACAGCCTTCAGTCCCACAACAGTACGTCGACTCACTATAAAAGTTAGCTACCAATTGCTAACAGCTCGAACAGATGCTCTCACGACGCATTGGCCGCATCCAACGCCTTGGGGCGATCGCCCAGGTAGCTCGCCCGGCTGGCACGATCCAAAAACGATATGCCTCCCAAGCCGACATTGAGGATCCGAACATGGTAAGTCCACTCGAGACGACGAGTTGCGTGATAGCATTCGTATTGAGACTGATTTTTTACCTATAGAACGGAGGCTACTTAAACCCACCGCCTGTCAAGCGCCAATTCCGCGACCCCAATGGAGACTGGTGGGATAAACAACAGCGCCGTAACTATGGCGAGCCGGTACATGAAGACGATGATATCCTAGGTCTGTTCTCTCCAGAGGAGTACACGCACACCAAGCCGGCTACTGCCTTCTTCCAGCTCGGCTGCTTCATTACCGCAGTGTTTGGACTTTGCGGCGCGGTCTATGTCCTCTACCCGGACAAGCAATCATACCCAACGGAATACGAGGGAGGATTAGAGAAGGAGCTCGGCGGGCCAGGAGTTACTAGGGCAAGTTAAATGCGCAATGATTCTGGATACAAAGACTAACCGCGATGCAGGCACGAAAGGCGGGAGACCCATACCAGTGATGTAGAACTTGAGTGGGACCGAATGTATATACACCAATGGAACTATCAATTACCAGTATCACCAGGATTTTGCTGCGTGCTTTGAAGAGAGAGATACATATGATATTAATGGCTTTTTATGGCGCCTTTGTACAGAATGGACACCTGCAGTTACGATCGTGAATGAAAGCGTTAGGATTCCCACTTCACAAATCTCGATTCGCAGAGCGTTGTTCCACGACATATTTTACCCGGCCGAGATGAACTAGTACCATATGTTTGCGAAGTCAAGTACTTGTGAATGAAATCTTGATTGATTAATTGGGCTTGGTAAGCCAGTGGTAAGAGTGCCTACGACTCTATGTACAATCTGATGCTGCTCAAAGTCCGAGAGGGAGTGTACACGGCAGCAGTGTTTAAAGCAAATCAGGCGTGTGTTTCTGAGAGCCACAGACTCGTGAATGAAGCCAGAGGGTTGCGTTTCATTGAGTTTTGACTTTCTATCATCAATAATGAGTTACTCATAATACCTCTTTCTATTTTGGTGACACGAGAACATTTCAATCTAACTACGGGACATCCTTTTGAATCTTACCTAGCTACACGTATTCTACCATGGTGGATTTTAGAGTGCTGCTTCCTGGCTTTGCATCCCGGCACGAATGCGGAAGGTGCGAGGGAGGGTGTCGTCCCTTCCTTTAGATATAATGTGCCACGCCTTCAGTGACAACCTGGCTCACGTTGATTAAGCATATTCTCTTCTATCTTCAGTTGCATGAGCATCTCCATTGACGCACTTTTCTATCTCAACTTTGATTCTTTTTGTTTGACTAAACCTGGCTGCGAGCTGCATACATCACTCTGCCCGGTGCCTTTACTGCTTGAAACAATTCATCATGCGTTACCAGAACTGGGACGTCCTCTTGTTCTCGGACAAATCCAAGATCCCGATTCAAGAGTTCAAGACTACGTGCCATGTTATCCAGGACTCGGGTAAGCAAGCTGTTGGCGTATCACTTTTATCTCATGGAATTGATGTCCCAAACACGAATGGAAGACATGGCTAATCGCCTGGATGCAGAATATCTCCCAACGCAGGACACCCTGCCATTGCTTCCGACGGTCACTTCATTCGTGCCGGCTTTAGGACAGGGACAGAATTTTCGGCTATCTATTCATTCATGGGAGGCACCAGAGCCGAGTCGTTTTGCGCTCAGCTTTACCAAGGACCCAAGTCTCATCATGTTTGAAGCCCGGGTGTTCATTGATGGCCGACTGGCGGGGTGAGCCACATTGTTGGAAGTGTGGTCGGCAGTACTGACAATGATGGACACAGATACAGGTATTTCGAACGAGATGGACCATGGCCAACAATCATTGAAACAGGCATAAGTGAGTTTTTGCTATTCATAGCATCAGATATGCAGTGCCTCGTCCTTGGAATAACCAAACTGCTAACTATGTAGACGTTAATAAGAACGGAGAACTTGAGACTCTGAAGTTTCCGGAATTTCATCAAGAGCTACTTTCCCAGAATTATTGGAATGCAGGCGATGACCTTGGACGAATAAAGATTGTTATTGCAGAAGGCCTACGCCGAGATTCGCCAGCAATGCCTTTTGATCGTATCAAGAATATTGTGGCTTTCTCGTTCCAGCATGCTCCATTGGGTATGTGATACCCTCTGACATGAGTGTCTCTCGGAGTGACACCTCGTATCAATCATCTGGCTAATTTGATATCTTTTAAGAGGTCCTCGAATCTTCAAGCATTGCGTGGCCAAATACAGAAATGTGGCGACACATTTCATTTGTTTCAGGAATGTTACCAGGTGGTAACGTCCCAAGAAAGCCTAGTGAGGCCGGCGTTGAAGTTCATAGCCACTCTCCACGACGAAGGTCCAGTTCTTTAGCTCGCCCACAGCGACCTCCTCCAGCAATGGGTATGATGCTCCCTCCTGGATTGCCAGCTTTCCCCCGCCCTGCCCATTTCGATCCGTTCACGGAGCCACGAGCAACTCAGTGGCGGCAGCCTTCGCCGGCAGACGTATCCATGCCTGATTATTCCAGTTCAGTCTCGCTGGCTAGCCAAAGTCGTCAGTTCACGGATCCTACTTCCAGCAACAAACCAGAACCGCAGCGATTTCAGTCCTTGGAAAGTATCGGTGCTTTCGAAGGTCTCTGTGAGGCACTGAAGCCAACTAGTGCCGCCAAAAAAAGCATCGTCGTCGGAGACCAGGATGACGCCAAACCCGCTCAAAATAAGGCGTCTAAAGCGCCAGATGACTATCAATCTAGTAAGTTGGACACCCTTCGTGTTGATATATTTGCTGAAGCAAAAAAATAGTTAGGACCATAGCTGGCCAGACCACGCCTGCCACAGTACCTGAACCTGGCCTTTCCGGGAGCGTCAAGAGCAGAAAAGAGAATGCCCAGGAATCCCCGCTCCCAAGAGATACGGTATCCGAGGGAAATAACCTCACTTCGGGCGCCTCACAGCTATCGTCTGCGATTAGTGCGGCGGGGCACAAGAGGCAGCGCGTCGTCACGCCTGCATCGGTAAAGGCTATCGATCAGGAAGATGAACCGAAGAACTCGATAATGAGGAAGATCTCACAAGGATCGGCAGGGCGGCGTGCTCTTGGTGAGCTACCGAATGCCTTGTGATTTCTTCGTCAACGCTACTCGACCGGTAAGGCTGCAATGCAGCCCACGGGTATTCGGCCTGGTCAACGCTAAGTTCGAAAGGGGACAACGATCAAGATTAGAGATGTGGGGTTTTTTTTATTAAGGAAGAGGGGAGATGGTTGTAACGGTGAAGTAGTCTCTTATGATTACAGTGGGGGTTTCAGAGGACGAGTTGTGCACTACTTTTGTTGGTAGAATTCTTTGTTATTTGTATTTCTTATTGCCTCGCTTCTATATCGCTCTCTGGGAGGTATCATAGGGACCTGATCTGCCGATCGGTCCATCCATCCACAAAAAAATTGTTTCTATTCTTACACAAAGTTTCATTCATTCAGAACCGCGCGCAGTTTGACCCCCACACAGCATCCACATCCGCCACGTCGGGCCACCCACACCTCTCCCTAGCCGCTGCAGACTGACGACCTCCTGCGCTGCCTGCCCTCTCCCTTTGCTCCTGCCTGCTGCTTTGCTGCCCTTCCGCTCGTTGCTCGTGATCATTGCTTTAGAAATGATCCGGGGGTTTGGGGGCTTCTATCATCGCCGCCTTGAGGGATGGAAAAATGGATGTTTTTGCGTAGTATAAAGAAAAAGGATTTGTGTGGGTGATTTGACACTCCTTTTTTGTTCTGATCTTTCTCTTTGCTGTGGGAGTGGGGAGTGTCTTTCACTCGCCCCCCTTTCTCACGCTTCAAAAAACACAACACAGCACACACGCGCACACGTACGGTCTATAATCGTCGTGTTTCCCCTTTCCCCGATTTGCTTTCTCGCCTTTTCCCTTTCCTCCGTTTGCCTCTCCTTGCACACTATCCTCCCTATTTCCATCTCGCCGCCGTTCCTCCGTTCCCTCCTCCCCCTACGTAGCAGAATCGAATGTTTCGAAGGTAAAAAATCAGAAGAAGTAAGAAGTCCACACAAAAAAAGCACAAAAAAAAGGGAAGCCGGAAAAAAGGAGGGGACCCGGGAATATAAACGAGAGAAACAAAATGTTAACAGGTTACGCCGCGCCTTTCAGCAAGAAAAAAAAAGTTAAAATCAAAAAATGTGTTGATCCCTCCTCCCGCGTTTCCTCCCGTTATGCAAGAGAAGCCACAGCGGGGTGCTGTTAAAAGAAGAAGAAAATATGTGTTGATTGTTCATAGTGGTTGCCCCATTTGTTATGCGCCGTTTGCAATGCTTTCGAATTCCTGAGGTATGGCGGAAGGGTTTGGTGATGGTGGTAGTGGGGTTGATGAGAGTAGTAAGGATCGGTTTCATTTGTAGGGTATTTATTGTTTTGATGTAGAATTGGAGTTGCGTTTGAGTTAATTATTGACTCGCTTGTTTCGGCCGTCACGTTCGTTACGCCTCGTTCGTCTCGTTGCCGGGCTCGTTGCCTGCCTGTATGCCTGTCCGTCTTCCTGTGCACCTGTCTGTCTGTCTGTTCCGCGGCTGCTTTATATGTATGAAGCCCTGCTACCCTTAATCTTTTGTACCCTGCGCAAACGCGAAAACGTATAGGTTTGCGAGTATGTGAATATGTGAATTTTTGGGGCATTTTCGTGGGCGGGCGAGTAAGAAAGGGGTGGGAACAGGGCATCATGGCAGGGAGGCGGCAGGTCAGACTGGGCCAGGACAGGACAGGCTAAGGCTAGGCAAAAACGACAACGTCTACGTCTCCTACTTCTTCCTATTTCCAGAGCCAGTAGCGGTGATCTTGGAGGTGGACATGAGGTCGCCGATGTACTTTTGGAGGAACTTGTTGTTCGAGTCGAGCTTGTCGTGCTCTTCCTTGACCGCTTCTATGCGGTTGTAGATCTCTAGAAGTGATTCTTGGAGGAGCTTCGCGTGTCTAAATTAGGAACAAGGGGTTAGAGTGTATTTTTGGCTTTTAGGAAGGTGACAAAAAAAATATAAATTCTGTAGCTGGGAAGGCAAGGGGCAGGGCAACGAGCGGCAGGGCAGGGACTGACTGTGAAAGCTGTGCTCTAGCCTCTTGGCTCATCTTCTCCAGATCCTCGCTGTTCCTCCTTGGACTCATAGCCCTGGCATCGTCCTCATCGAACACCTCCTCACCCTTCTTCAGCTCGACGTTCGGTGCATCGCGCGGCACAATTATAGTCCCGCTGCTCTTTCTTGTGCCAATCTTGGGTCTGGTGGCTGTGGACGCGGAGGACGCAGCGTCGCTGTCTGTTGTAGGTGGGGCCCCTTGGGAGAGGCGCCGCGGAGAAGTGGGAGATGAGGAGGCGGAGGAAGTTACTGCTGTGTCGGGGGGCTCACGGGCGGTCGTGCTGCTGGTGCTGTGTTGTGTTGTTGTCGTCATGCTGGTGCGGTGACGGATTTAGAGACGGGACGGAGAAAGTGCTTGCGGTGTTGCTGCACAGGGCGTTGGCGTCCGGTCTGTGATATGGGATCGGTGAGGGTTACTCATGTGTGAGTCTGGGGGGGTGGTTTTGGTGGCCGTTGGGGAAGAAGATTTCAGCAGAGTGGGCCAGTGGAGGGCGTGATTGCAGGCCAGTGATTTTTGGGGGTTCAAGAGGTGGGATATAAGTTTTGGATGTTGGCCCCAATATCGTTGTCGGTGTAGGTGTACCTTTTTCTGAGAATGGTATTATTATGTCCTTGTATATCTGGATATCTCTCCGAGTATCGTGGGTGTCGAACGGGTGTATATCTCGGCGTAGAGTAGGTCGAGCTTGTGCTGGGATTGCGAGGTGATGTTGGGCGTGGGATATTTTGAAAAGAAGGTTGAAGGTTGGATGAATGAAGGTAGAAGGATGGGAGAAGCAGTGGGAAGAAAGTCTGAGCGATGGTGGCTGCCTTCTGGCGTACTGGGGGTATGTGAGTGGAGGGGAGGAGAGGGGCGCCGAAGGGGGAGGGGGGGGGGAGGGGAGATGTAGGTGGTGTGGAGGGGGTACAGTGAGTGGATGAAGGGCGGATTTTGATGGGTAAGGTTTCTGAGAAGTAGTGACGGGTAGTGAAGTTGTAGTTGATGGGTACTATATGGGTGTTTTTTATGTTTTTAACGTTTTTGGAGAGTGTGACTTGTGACTTGTGAGTGGGTGTGGTGTTGTTGATGGGTTTGTCTTGTTTTTTTGGTGCAGGTACGTCTGTTCTTGTCTATATCTGCTGTTGTGGTGGGTTTTTTGTCACTGTGGGTAGTGGATTGGTAGTGATTGGTAGTGATTGGTAGTGATTGGTAGTGATTGGTAGTGATTGGTAGTGATTGGTAGTGATTGGTAGTGATTGGTAGTGATTGGTAGTGGTTTGTAGTAGTTGGTAGTGGTTGGTAGTGATATTGTGGGTGTGTTTTAGTGGGAAAGCCGGTGGGAGGGGGGAGGAGTTGACGGGGGTTGTTAGTACTTTACATGCTGTACTGCTGTTTATTATAGTACAGTACAGACGCGGATGCTGGTTTTTTAAGACTTATTGGTGCTACGACTCGCAACTCTACTGTGTCCAGACATCAGACATGCATATACACCTATTTGTATACTTACATAAATTCGTACAATATCTATACTTCTCTGCTCTACAGAATGGCTGCTGGAAACTGGAAGAAAAGTACAAGACGGCTACTGACTACTACAAACTACTACGAAATGCCGACTATATAGGTGACAACAGATGACTTCTCAAGTACCTCCTCCTTCTCTCCCTCCTCCATACTGACGGAACTACTACCATACCAGACTACTACCTACACTATCTACACTACCTAGAGTATAGTACCACGCTACATATCACACTACAAAAGATACATACCAAGTGTAGCCAAACTACCGCTTCAGCCAATGTACCAGGGGTTATGTCGGAAGAGGTAGAGCGTGTGTGGGCTGTGGGTGCGCGCGCGTGCAGTGATGCTGAGTGTGGACTGTGTGGACCCTTGGACTCCGGGAGCGCATTGCCTTGGGAGCGTCATTCGGTAAGGGAAAGAGGGAAAGAGGGAAAGACGGAAAAAGGGAAAAGTTGGGGCGGTGGGGAAAGGGCCTACTTTGAACCTACGCCTTCCCTGCCGAACCTGCACAGCGCAGATCACTTACGCCATGGGGTCAGCTCGGAAAGAGAAGGGGGGAAGGAAAAGGGAAAGGGAGAGGCTAAAGGGCGAAAGCAGTCAGTGTGAGTGGCACTGAGCGTGTTCGGCGTGTACTCTACTACTCAAGGTTACTCCCAGTTACTGACTACGCGCTGTGCGTACAGAGTGGAATGCCATGGTGGCTGTGGTGGCCATGGTGGCGGCTTGCTCCGTTCGTTCGCCTTTGTTCATGACGACCCTTTCTTTGATGGATCATTCTCTGTGTGGTACGCATTATACGGATCATGCGGCTATGGGCGGCGAAGAAATACTTCAAAGGGTGGCTCTTTTCCACGATCCTTCTCTCCACCACCCATCGGCGTCGGCTTTGGTGATCACAACGAAGCTTCACCGGGCATGTCGTGATTTGGCCCTGCCAGGCAAGGCGCGCGTGGTGATGTGCGGTCGTTCCCCAATCCTCGTCTTTGGAATGGAGATTGCCATACGTACACCCATACAACTATGGATCCAGCTATTGATTGATATACAGCTCTAGTCGATATAGGGATATGAGCGAGGGCAATGCTGTGATAAGGGCGGGGGGGGAAGGTGGTAGCGGTGGGGGGATTTCTTAATGATTTCCTCGTCGAAATTCGAATTTTATTATTCCGTTGATATATTGATGGGTTAATACCACGGTAATTATGGTAATGGGCGGGCTATACTGGGGCAAGAGGGCCACAATAGTTTCCCGTACCTATCCAATTCAGGACAAAGCAGGAGGGCCCTTCTTTACCCCTTTTGTCGACACTCCATGCACCTAATTAAAGGGATTTCGAAGAGGAAAGACCCGCTGCGGTCTGTCTCCACCACAGAACTTTGACGGCAGCACACACCGTTCCAAAGGGGTCCTTGTACGTACATACAGACTCGAACGAGGATGCTGGAGTACACTTCTCCACAGAGCAGCACTATGGGGACACTGCACATAACGATGCACAGGACGGTCATGGGCGTATCGAGTGATACAAAACCCGTCATCGTTTCTGCCACTGATGTGCATGCATCATACGATGGTGCTGTTTTAGTCGGTGCTCCAAGATTGTGCACAGCTGGCCAGCTGTTTGGACTTGGATCAGCCTGTCACCGTCCGAACCATCCATCTCACCTGCCACCTGCCGAACGAACAACCAACTGGCAACAACTGCTGTCTAACTTCTCTGCCATACAGTACCAAGCACAATATGTACAGTACCTGCAATAGGGTACTTGCTGGAAGTCGGTCGTCATACGGGCATAGTAGGAGAGTTAAATGAGCCATACAGTATGGGTTCCGATAATAATGTGCGACGGGTGCACGACTCTCACTCAAAACACACACAACACAACACCAGCAATCAGCAACAACAACATGAAGTCCTGCGCGTGGTTGCCATTCTTAGTAAAGGATAGACACCGATCTGCGGAAGTAGCCACTAGCTATGGTCAGCATCGTCATAGGTGGTGTGGGTTCGGCCAAAGAAGTTGAAAACAGGAGACGAGGTCCCCTGGTACTCCGATCCCTCGTCACTCCACCCCGCCAACCAACAGCTTAAACGGTGTCTCCTCAGCAAAATCCACCCACTCCCGCTACAAACCCAAGCCCCCTCCCCTTGCTAACCGCAATTAGAGAATGGAGATATTTATCCCCATTCCATTGGCTCTGCGTGACAGGACAGGAATGGTCGGCGCCAAGCTTGCAAGCGTCATACCTTACCAAACTCGCTGCATCACTACCTCCTGACACAAGCACTCTTGACCCAAGACAGGGCTCCATCACCCCATCGCCCGTCGCCGGCCATACACGATCCAGGGACGAGCAAGCGCCGCCGAAGGACGCCATGAAAGTCTTGTTGGGGGCGTCGGCGCAGCCAGATTGTCAGCCTTTGACAGGCGCCTGACGATGCACCCAGTGCAGTGTTGGCGCACCGCGATCGCCTTCCGTTCAGCCCGTGGAACAGAACAAGCAGAGGAAACATATGTGTACCTCAGGCGTTGCGGGTTAAGGCAAGGCAAGGCGGGCAGCCCAAAATAGGCACATGAGCATGGGCTATTGTTGCTGTACCGAGAGCGAGATGAGGGGTGCGCACATCCAAATCTTAACGGCCTTTCTTGCTGGTGGTGGGTTAATCTGTCGGGCTCGACTACGGGATCACTAAAGGAGCCCGGCTATGAGTTACGGCTAGTTGTTCTTGGGCACCAGACCTGGTGTTGGTTTGGTTGTTGGATGGGGTACGGGCCGACGAGTATGTACATACAGTACAGAACGGCACAAGGCAATTACAGCACGTTTGGTACTGGGGAGTCTCCAGGTGGTGTAGTATTATGCCAGTGGATGGATTTGCCCAAACTGGTATCACGGGGAGTACGGAAGCAAAGTCGGATGTGTCCGTGGGGTATGTGGTGGTTCCGAACCATTGTCACTTTTTAACAACTGCAACATGGCTGGCATGAACGCATTGTACAGGAACGGTGGTCGGTGGGTACATGAGGCGTCAGCCATCGCTGCTAGGGAGAAATAATGTTAATTTCTCTCGGCATCGGAAGCGCTCTTCGGAGCATGTATGCCCCGTGCTATGCGTTTTCTCTGCAGTTTTGAACAGTGTAGTGCTGAGTGAGATGCGCTGTGCTGTGCAGCAAACAGAGTGCGCCCAGCGCTCACAGCAGACAGGTACAAGCCGAGTAGGGGTTCACTCCGCAAAATGACGAGTCGCCGGCGCAACTTTTCTCTGGGACAGGATTGTACCGTCCATTCTCTATTGAAGTACTACTGTCCCTTAGCGGCAGAATGACCACCCACCCTAGCCGTCCCTGGCCCTTGAGGCTCGCACGATTTAGGCAGTGCGAATGGGTGGGTGGGTACAGTGGTTGCAGTAGCGGGAGCCACCGATGGGTCCATCGCTTACCATACTCTGTTCAGCCTTTGAGGAAGCCCTCATCCAATACTCAACACCTCACCTGACACTTCTATCCTGGGTAGCCAGGAGACAGGAGACAGGGGCGCGGGCGATGCAATCACAGGTTTGGGACTTGGGTGAGAGGCAGCACAATGATTGGGCCGCGGGTTGATTTGATCCACGTTGATCTACACATCGTCATAATGTTTTTGGGATGGAGCGCGATATAGCGTGCTGGACGGATGGAGTAGCGTTGGACAACTGTATGGCACGAAGTTCTGTGTGAGGGTCCCCACACCGGTGAGAAAGTGGCAGGGGCTCACAAGTCCGGTTTTGTGGGAAGATGAGGTGAAGGTGGTGCAGGTGCGGGTGCAGGTGCGGGCTTGGCGGGCATCGACTTTACTACACGGATATACTCCGTGAGAGACGGGGGGATTTAGGAAAGGGGGCCAAATAGCCGTCTGGGAAGGGTGGGATTGTGGGACGATGGTGATATGTGGAATGTGGTATTGGAAACATGCATGCCCATGCACATATGCACCTGCACCTTCCCACGTCGTGTTGGGCGTCAGGGTGGCCCTCCGCCGACCGGGAACAGGCATCCTTGTGGTAGAACAAGAAGATTAAAGAGTACTTTGGGGGATTTCTAGCTGCCCAGCGATGCTGCTGTTGGTCAGGGGCAGAAAGCGTGGGATCCAGGTTCAAATTAACTACATGATGACAGCCAGGTCTGTACGTACAGAGTACAGTAAGATCTTACTCGAGCTTCAGCACAGCAAATTTCTTAAATCCCACATTTCCCCAACCTTCCATTCCTGCCGATCAGCCTCGTCATGATACTGCAGCGTGATGCAGGTGGTTGGCAACAGAACGTTGGACTGCGGACGTTGAGGCGCTTGCAAGGCTGAGAGACATATGGGACACCGACTGCGGAGAGACAAGATGGACGAGGAAAAGCAACACGTCGTTTCTTTGCCTTGTTTTTTTTTAGCCTGTGCTGTGTGCAGCGAGTTGCGCTGTACTATTGCTGTACTGTACTTACTCGTACGTACAGAAGTGCACACTTCATAGAAAATGCACGACAACTAACCCATGTGTATGGAGTTCTCTAAACAAACCTCCGTCCTTGTCGTCGTTTCTTTTTCTTTTCCTTTTTTTCTTTTTTTTCTCCCACGCAATATCAACTGCCGACGTGGGCATGAATCGCACGTTCCTTACAGTAGTACTTTAGTGAATGTAAACACTATCGCCTCGTACCGTAGTATGCACGCCCCAGCCCGTTGATACTATTATTACTATTATGGGACATTTTGCCCCTCTGTGACGTTTTTGTTTGAAAGAAGTTTGATCCCCCAGCCCACCACCATCCACCACCCAACCAGCCAACCTAACGGCGGCGGCCGCATCCTCGCTAAACCCAATCTGACCCCTGGCCCTGCTAACAACACCACCACCATGACGAGGCTCTTGCTTCGCAACCACCGTATACCCGCCAAACCTACCCGCACCGCACAGCCGCCGCAACGAGGCTGGACCTGACGCAAACGTAGCAAGACGAAGACCGACTTCCCAAACGGGCACAAGAAATCACCGCTCGCAACTTGTTACTCTGCCTCAGCCGTATTTCCTTATTTCGACATTCGTCCCCCGGCCAGTAAACAGGCACCAGCACCGCCCAGCCTTTCCCCCGCCCACCCCCACCATCGGCGGACGACGACATCACACCCCCCTTCCCCTCCCATCCTCCCACCGCCGCCGCGATGTCGACGTCCTCATCGCGCTCGGCGCGGGGCTCCGGCGTGCGGCGACGCAACCTGAATGGCTCGGTCTCAGACCGCCTCTCGCGCACTGTCTCGCGCTTCATGCCAAAAGTGGTGACGTACAACGAGAGCTACACCTACGCGCTGCGCGCGGCCTTTCTGCACCACCTCCTGCAGCCGCGCGCGAAGCGGAAGCAGTATGTTGCTGCGGCGCCCAAGGCCATCAGCCACCGCGCGTCGACGATTGGGGATCTGGTCAAGGACTTTTCGTCTGGGGGGAGCTCGGCCAAGAGCGCGAAGCTGCCTCATGGGTTTATGGGTCCGTTGGAGAAGCGGATGACGGGCGTGTTGATGATGAAGGAGAGGTTGCCGGGGTATAATGATCCGGCTGTTAAGAGGAGCTTTGCAGAGGCGTATACGGCGTTTACGGAGGCGACGTTTAGGAGGCGCATGGAGCAGGAGAGGAGGGTGGAGGATTTGGTGTTGATTTTTTATTCGAATGCGGTCAAGTCGCTGCAGAAGGGGAAGGCGCCCGGGGATGACTCGTGGAAGAATCTGCTGGATCGACATGTGGCTCTGTTTTTGAGGCTGCTGAGCAATACGATGAAGGATCATGGGTATGATAAGGATAGGCCAGAGCTGATGAGCCGGCTAGCGACGCTGGAGAAGAAGCTCCTGACGGATGATCAAGATTTGTCGTCTGGTGCGGGGCCGAGCGATTCATATATCGAGGTTATCAACCCGATCAGCTACGATGTCAAGGATATGCCGATGGTGCTGGTCGTTGGGCGCATATTCGGGATGCGGAACTCGCAGGTGCAGTCCGATATCGATGCGAATAAGAAGTTCTGGACGGAGGAGGTGGCCCTGACGGAGTTGAAGTCATACCAGCAGTGCATCAACTCCCAGTCGGCGCGCGTCCTCACTTCAAATGACTTCGATGTTGATGAAGGATATCAGGCGTGGAAGAAGGCAGAGAGCCATGACCTGTCACAGATGATGCTGGATATATTACACGTCAAGCCCGAATTGGCCAAATCATCTACGGCGAATACTCAGCCTACCTCCCCGCCAACAACTGGAACCAACAAACCACTACCTACAATCATACCGGTGTCACCGGATGCCGATTATTATAATACAATTTCGAGTCCGACAGAACGCTCATCGCTGTCATCGTTTAGCCAGACACAGCCTGCGGATATCAGCGGCCTGTCCTTGAGCGATGAACAATCCAATCGGCTGTATCTCGAGGAAGTTAGCTTCGTGTATATCCCTCCGGACCCACGAGCATACTACAGGTCTATACTCATGCACGCATCTACATACGATCAGCTACACACAGAGCACAATGCAGAGAGCGGCGCCCCGACCCCTCCTCTCAGCACTCAATCCCTCGAACTTCTCACCGAACTCGCGATTAGATGGCGCGTTCCGCAGTTCTCTCGACTGATTCTCTACCTCGACGTCTCAGTCCAGCGATTCAAGGATCGGGAGATTGGGCTCGAGGAGCTCGATGCGGCGTTTGAGTTGATTAAGAACCCCCCTGGCGAGGGCAAGAAGGCGAGTACACTCGCGCATGTGGGTGGTCTACAGTCCATTGACCGCTCGCACTGGACTATTAGTGACTTTGCGTTGTATCGCCATACTCTTATTAGCGTCCACGATTCACTATTGCGGGATCTATATGATGTCCTGCAGCACTGTTATGACGCGAAACCGCCGTCCGTTGGGCCGGTGATGCTGATACTGGAGAACCATATCTATAATGACGAGTGCTTCCAGCAGAGTCCGGAGCAGGTACAGGATTACAGCGAACAGCTAGACAGGGGGTTGAGGGAGAAGGCCGCAGCGGTTTACCGAGGATACCTTGAGGCTGAAGTGCCTCAGAACCAGGAAGAATGGCAGTTCTACCATGTCGTGCAACTGGGCAAGTCGGTGGTGAAGCTCTGCACGCGAATCCAGAAGCGGTACAAGAAGAATCCGGAGTTCATGGGCGTGAACCCGCTGACGGTGCTGGTGGAGACGATGTTCCCGAGCTTCGAGAATGATGCAGCGGACCTCATCCAGCGGATCATGAACGTGGCGCACTCTAAGAACTCCGAGGTCGACCTTCAGGATGGCTTCGACCTGTACAAGGAGCTCGTCGAGATCCGACGCATCCACCAGCAGGCACTGCCGGGTGTGCCGTTCGCGTTTCACATCGAGGACGCGCTGGCTGACTTTGTGTGGCGCTGGATCAACGTGGCGGACGAGAAGATGGTGGATCTTGTGGACCAGGCGATCCTACACGACAATTTCGAGGTGCGCTCGGAGAACCCGACTGACAACGAGCGCCACAGTGTGTCGGCAATTGACTTGTTCCGTCTGTTCAACGAGACGACGGATCAGATCTTCCAACTTAACTGGGACGACGATGTGCACCACGCCAAGTTCATGACGGCGCTGTCGAAGTCATTCGGGGTGGGGCTAGCGCGGTACTGCGAGGCAGTCGAGGAGCGCTTTACCAAAGAGATGAACCGTTTGACGCCCGAGCAGGAGGCGGCGCTGAAGCAATCGAAACAGGACCGGTGGATGCAGCTCGCCAAGGACGCATGGAACAACAAGGAGAAGATGGAGCCGTTCCAGTTCCACCCGCAATCACTGGTCAAGCTTAACAACATCGAGTTCGCAGTGCAGCAACTCGATAAGCTCGAGAAGATGATGAATGTCGACGCCTGCGCGGAGGTGCTGCAGCGCAATATCACCCCTAAGGAGCAGCAGCAGCTGCGCAAGCCGAATAAATACGTCTTCACCGTCAAGGTTGTAGAGGGCGAGGACCTCAAGGCATGCGATACCAACGGCCTCAGCGACCCGTACGTGATCCTCGGCGACGAGTTCAAGAAGCGCCTAATGAAGACGCGGGTGGTGTCCAAGAACTTGAACCCTCGCTGGGACGAGTCAATCGACATCATCGTTTCTGGCCCAGTCAACATCGTCGCAACGATCTGGGACTTTGACACCTTTGGCGATGACGACCTGATGGGTCGCACATCACTCAAGCTCGACCCGTCGCACTTTGCTGATTACCTCCCCAAGGAGTGTTGGTTGAACCTCGATACCCAGGGTAAACTACTCCTACGTATCGGCATGGAGGGTGAGCGCGATGATATCCAATTTTACTTCGGCAAGGCTTTCCGGCTACTTAAGCGCACAGAGCGCGACATGATTCGGAAGATCACCGACAAGGTAAGCCCTCTCCCAAATCTGCCCCGTTTACACCCTCCGCTAACCCTCACCCTAGCTCTCAACCTACATCAACCTTTCCCTGTCCCCCGACGCCCTGCGCAGCCTCCTCTCGCGCGGCATGTCAATAACCAGCATGTGGAAGACACGGCAGTCCCTTCCCGCTGCCCCCACCCCCGTTGATATTGAAAACGCTCTAAAACCGCTCTTCACCTACTTCGACGACAACTTCGCCATCATGCAACAAACCCTCACCACCGCGTCCATGATAGCAGTCATGACGCGTCTCTGGAAAGAAGTTCTCCTCGCCATCGAGGCCCTCCTCATCCCACCCCTATCCGACAAGCCCTCCCCCCAGCGCGCACTAAACAGACAAGAAGCCGACACAGTATTCCTCTGGCTCGAGCTCCTCCGCGCTTTCTTCAACGCCAAAGACGAGGAGACAGGCGAAGCAATGGGCGTCCCCGACGACGTCCTCAAGAACGCAAAATACCACGAGCTAAAAGGCCTAGCATTCTTCTACTTCGACCCCACAGACTCCCTCATCAAGACCTCCGAGCGCATGGCCTCCGCCACCGCCGCCCGCGCCCTCGCACAGCGCACGTCCCTCTCCCTGCCCCCCGGCAGCCTGGGCCCGTCTCTCGGCGCTGGGCTGGGGAGCGCGACGAGTCTGCGGAGAGGGAAGAGCATTATGCTGTCTAGGAATCTGGGGACGATGAGGCAGGCGAAGGAGGAGAAGAGGAGGGAGGCGCAGGCGGATCCGAGTGATGATGTTATTTTGAGGATTTTGAGGATGAGGCATGAGCCGGTTGCGGTGGCGTATCTGAGGGATAGGAGTAGGCAGCGCGAGAGGCTGGCGGCGGCGGCGGCGGCGGAGAGTATTGTGAGGCAGAGCTTGGGTGGGCAGGGGAGGTTTGGGGTTGGGGGGTTGCCGAGACGGTAGAGGGGGCGTGGGATGTGGGGGTTGCAGGTGTAATAGGGGCGGGGGTGGGGGGNGAGGAAGGGTTGCGGCGATACCATTTGTCTGCTTTTTTTTAGGGGGGTCTTTTTGGTGCCTGCGAATGGGATGAAGGGAAGTGTATGTAGCGAGCTTCTTTTTTTTTGCGTGGGTTTCGAGCCAGCGAGATGAGCGAGTGAAGATACAGTTTGCCCATTAGGTAGCTAAGCTAATGAATGAGTTGAAGTCATCCAAGGGCTGTTCTGGGGATATATACCCCCCCCCCCTTTTTCGTTATCACCACTACTTGTGTAGTTCTTTAACGGGATTTTAATTTTAAGCTTCGATTTAAATGGAAAAAAATATTTGTACTTTTTTATTTTAGTGTTATACCTGCCTATCTCTACTCGACTCCCAAACCTAACACGATATAATATATATTAAGCTCCGCCTTCCCCCTCCAGCTCTCCTCACCCCACAATCTACCTACTCCCCTCCTCCTGCTCTTCTACCCCCTGAACCCACAGCGCGCCGTGCACGGTACAGCACAGAACGCACCTCCTCCACACACCAAAACCAACCACCCTAATGCTTCAACCAAGCCTCCACCCGTAGTCGCGCGCTAGACTTTCTCTCACTGTGAGGCCCCCATTAGTGGTAAGTATGTTGGCCTCTCGCGGAGGAACTTTATCCGTTTATTGTTTGCTATTTGCTGTTTGTTGGTTGGTTGGTTGGGCTTGTACTTCACAACAGGTCAGGAGTGAAGATATGGCCTCATGGCCAAGCCCAACATGACTGCCATCACTAGGCTGTTACCTTGGGATTGGTATTCATGGTGACCATGCTGGTAACGCTCACCGAGCCGTATCATTACCAGCACGCCGTTACCTTACCCTACCTTACCTCCCTCACCATACACCCCCCTTACCTTTCCTACCTTACCTCCCCACGTCCGTACCGTCCCCCCTACTCCCCCCTGCACCCTACCATCCCCCGTACCTCCCCCCCCAAGAAAGCCAAACCACACACCAAGCCAACCCACCCTCCAGCCCCACCACCTCCCATCCAGCTTAGCGCACACTTAGCGCACCCAATCCGGGTTTAGCGTGACTTGGAAGCGTTGGAAGGACGAGAGGAGGCGGTGTTGGTGGGTGGTGTGGGGAAGTGACGTCAGTGGTAGGGGTAGGGGGGGTGGGAGCGGGTGTGGTGGTGGACCCTTGGTGGTTTTGTGGTGGGAGGAGGAGGGAGGATTGAGGGTTTTTTTTGGGGGGGGAGGGGATGGGATTTTGGGAGGGNGGGAGGGAAGGGGGAGGGAAGGGGGGGGATGTGTGTATGTATGTAGTATGTAGAGAATATATAGTATACATCCACCTAGGAGAGAAACCGGGAAGGGCAATTGTATATAGTAGAGTAGTAGAGTACAGTAGAGTACACCTATCCCTTGCTTCTGCCACGAGTACCCTACTACTAACAGTACCCTATCCTACCCTGCTGTATCCCCCCCTAACCCTGATCTAGTAAGTCCCCGCCCGTACCTTTTTGGCCCTAGATAGTCCGCGATTCACGCTGGGGCCTTCTTCTTCTTCTGTTTGCCCCCCTTTGCCGCCTTGTATCCACTGTGGTTGTATTGTACTTTACTCTATTGTACTGTACTCTATCCGTCTATAGTGCGAGTAACTGTACGGTAGGGTAGGTAGGGTGCTCCCCTGACTGACGTACTGCTGCTGCCACTATGCTGCACTGCACACTGTCAATCTGTGCACTATGTTTCAAACCATGCGGGAGGATGCAGTTACGGTATGCCGTTCTGGTAAATAAGGGTGCTGATGTGATATAGAGTACGTCCTTAGGAGAGGTAGGGCGGCTTCGTCTTACTGGATTGGGGTTGGGGGGGGAGGGTTAGAGGATGGGTATGGTGTACGGGTAGGATAAGGGTGGAAGGACAGGGCAGGACAGGTGGTGTGGGATGGATGATAGGTAGGTTTGGCTGGTAGGCGGTTATAATGTAGGCAGTGGCAGGCAGATATGGCGATATATGCATGCACGTGCGGATGGGAGATGTATGTATGTATGTATGTATGTATGTATGTACATGTATGCAATGTGTGCAATGTGTGCATCAGATGCTGGAAGGTATATATATATATTGTACTGTAGCCAGCAGATGTACTCGAGACGAGTAGCCAACAGTACTCCTTCTATCTCTGTCTTGTATAAGAACGGTATACTCTATACAAAAGAGTCAGTTAAATACACCAGTCCTCAGGCACCAACCAACCACGCCGACCGTTAATTTCTTTCATCCAATCTTTTTCCCTCCAACCCATCCCACTCGACCACTCAAATCATAGCCGCCTCATCCCCATCCCACCCGCCTAACCGTCTACCCGTCAACCCTTCGCTCCTTCCCTCTCCCCTCCCAAAAATCCCTGTTACAGTTACCTGTCCTCGGCCCTACCGTACCATACATTTTGCCTTCCCTTGCCTTCCGTAGTGGGTTTTTTTTAGGGAAGGAAAGTTAGCGGTGTACCAGCGGCTTTTTTCACTGTGGTTTGTAATCTAGTACTTCGTATGCAAAAGTTAGTGTACTGTTAGCCTACTGCGCCTACCCTAATTCACTATACGGTGCTAAAATTTCACGAGGGAGACGTATACTGTAGTACCTGGACTGCTGTACGGTCGACTATTCAACTGTATAGGACACCTCAACACAACAGGCCCAGTCACCAGTTCACCTCACTGGCATCGGTTATCACTACAACCATACACTGAACACCACTCTACACTCCTCCCGTACGCTACTCTACACTGTACATCACCCCGGACCTTTTTCATGGCACCACAGCATTGGCGCCATCGCGAACAGAGACGACCTTCAAGTTGACCGAGTAGACTGGCCAACCTGACGAATATCGGCATAACATCTACAAACATTTACATCTACACCAGCCTCACAAAACGGCGTTGTACTCCCCGTTGTGTTGCCCTACCTTGGCCTGGGGAACTTTGTCACTTCAAATTCCCGCTCCGCTTCGCCAAAAAGGTCTGGTCTGCCGCCCATCCATACGCCCCCCCACCCCCGATTCGGAAAAGGGCATTTCCCTCCCGGGAGCCTTGACGACCGACTCGCGTTCCCTTTGTACAATTCACTCTGCCACAAACCGGTGCGCACGCCTGAACACCAGGTGTCCACGACGACGACCCCACGAAATAGACGAAAAGAGAAGAGGAACGATCGACGATCAAAAGAGACGAGAGACGTGTGTTTCTTTGCCTCTGCCATCTATCCCATCGATAGGCTTAGGCTTCATCGACTTGTCCATATACACAAACTCGAGAAGAGAGAGACTCCGAGAGAGACTGTAGGGGCCCCTGCTTCCCTGAGGCGAGTGAGGCGAGTGAGCCGGGCGCGGGTACTGACATTCACCGTGCAGGGTAAAAGACTTGGACCATTGATTTCCCACGAAACAGAGCGGCAAAGGTCGGAAAGACGACGACTCTCCAATAGTCCATCGCGAAAAAAATCAAAGAAACATCTCCCCCTTCGATAGACAAACCACATATCTGCAAATTTTGCCATCATCGCCTAGCCTTTGTGGCAGGCCATCCATCGTTCGGACATCATGACCGACGATGCGGCACTTGCTGCTGCGACCGCCTATATCCAAAGCCTGGCGACCTCGCCCACAGGTCTTTCAGCCTTGAAAGCATCCCGTAAAGATGCAGACACTAATGGCATTGAAGAGATCCACCTGCCCGGCTCGTCGACGCCAGCCAAGCATGCCCTCGAGCGCGAGCTGACATCGCTCGCCAAGCGGGTGCGCTTTCTGGAGTCCAACGCCGCGGCAACCAAGGACCACATTGCGCCCGATACTCCAAATGACAGCATCGACTCTTCCCCCGCCGATGATAGCATCCCAACGGCCTCGACGAGCGCCGCGCGCGAGAAGATCGTGTCAACGCTGTTGGCGTCGCGGGAGAGTCCTGCAGGCCAAAGCACCGTCACCTATACCAAGTTGAGCAGCGAGCAGCTGGAGGCGCTGCGCGAGCACGTCGACCACCAGTCCGGGCAGCTTGAGAGCCAGAAGCTCGAGCTCGCGAGCGTTAACGCGCAGTTGTTAAGGCAGAAGCAGCTCCAGGAGAAGGCGCTCAAGGCCGTCGAGGTTGAGCGCGTCAATGCCCTCGAGCGCGAACTCAAGAAGCATCAGCAGGCCAATGAGGCTTTCCAGAAGGCACTACGGGAGATTGGAGAGATTGTAACGGCTGTCGCGAGAGGTGACTTGAGCAAGAAGGTGCAGATTCACTCGGTGGAGATGGACCCGGAAATTACAACGTTCAAGCGCACTATCAATACTATGATGGATCAGTTACAGGTCTTCTCCAGCGAGGTGTCTCGTGTGGCTAGGGAGGTCGGAACGGAGGGTATGCTCGGTGGACAGGCACAGATCAGCGGTGTGGACGGAACGTGGAAGGAGCTGACGAAGAACGTCAACGTTATGGCACAAAATCTTACGGATCAAGTGCGTGAGATTGCCGCGGTCACAACGGCTGTCGCGCACGGAGATCTCACCCAGAAGATTGAGCGACCCGCGCAAGGAGAGATCTTACAGCTACAACAGACTATCAATACCATGGTGGACCAACTCAGGACATTCGCTGCCGAGGTTACCCGTGTCGCGCGCGATGTCGGTACTGAGGGTATCCTCGGGGGGCAGGCAGAGATCGAGGGTGTCAAGGGCATGTGGAATACACTTACGGTTAACGTGAACGCCATGGCGAACAATCTCACAACTCAAGTGCGTGATATTGCAATGGTTACGACAGCTGTCGCCAAGGGTGATCTCACGCAGAAGGTGCAGGCCGAGTGTAAGGGTGAGATTTTCGAGCTCAAGTCTACGATAAATTCCATGGTGGACCAGCTACAGCAGTTCGCGCGGGAAGTCACGAAGATTGCGAGGGAGGTCGGAACCGAGGGTAGGCTTGGTGGGCAAGCTACCGTGCATGATGTCGAGGGCACGTGGAGGGACCTCACCGAGAATGTGAACGGAATGGCCATGAACTTAACAACACAAGTGAGAGAGATTGCAAAGGTCACAACTGCCGTCGCCAAGGGTGACTTGACGGAGAAGATCGGCGTCGAGGTCAGGGGAGAGATTCTGGATCTCAAGATTACTATAAATACCATGGTAGATAAGCTGAGTATATTCGCGTTCGAGGTCAGCAAGGTGGCGAGAGAAGTCGGCACGGATGGCACGCTGGGCGGCCAGGCCAAGGTCGAGAATGTAGAGGGCAAGTGGAAGGACCTCACCGAGAACGTCAACACCATGGCGTCGAATTTAACATCGCAGGTGAGAGGTATATCGACCGTCACGCAGGCCATCGCGAACGGCGACATGAGCCAGAAGATTGAGGTCGAGGCTGCTGGAGAGATCTTGGTGCTACGTGAGACTATAAATAACATGGTTGACCGTCTCTCGATCTTCAGTAACGAGATCCAGCGCGTGGCGAAGGATGTCGGTGTCGACGGTAAGATGGGTGGACAGGCTGATGTGGCGGGTATCGGCGGAAGGTGGAAGGAGATCACAACGGATGTCAACACCATGGCCATGAACTTGACTGCGCAGGTGAGAGCCTTTGGCGATATCACAAACGCGGCGACAGATGGAGACTTCACCAAGTTGATCACGGTCGAGGCATCCGGTGAGATGGACGAGCTGAAGCGCAAGATCAATCAGATGGTGTTCAACCTGAGGGAGTCGATTCAGAGGAACACTGCTGCCAGGGAGGCGGCCGAGATGGCCAACAGGACTAAGTCTGAGTTCCTCGCCAATATGTCCCACGAGATCCGAACGCCCATGAACGGTATCATTGGTATGACGCAGCTTACTCTCGACACGGATCTCACCCAGTACCAGCGTGAGATGTTGAATATTGTACACAACCTTGCCAACAGTCTGCTAACGATCATCGATGACATTCTCGATTTGTCGAAGATCGAGGCCAACCGTATGGTGATGGAGGAGATTCCTTACTCGGTGCGCAGCATCGTGTTCAACGCGCTCAAGACGCTCGCCGTCAAGGCCAACGAGAAGTTCCTCGACCTGACGTACCGCGTCGACAGCTCGGTGCCGGATCACGTCGTTGGTGACTCGTTCCGTCTGCGCCAAGTCATCCTGAACTTGGTTGGTAACGCCATCAAGTTCACCGAGAACGGTGAGGTTAGCCTGACGATCCGTAAGGCGGACCAGGAGAGTTGCGCGGAGAACGAGTATGCCATCGAGTTCTCGGTGTCGGACACTGGTATCGGTATCCAGGCCGATAAGCTGGATCTGATCTTCGATACGTTCCAGCAGGCCGATGGCTCGATGACACGTAAATTCGGTGGTACGGGATTGGGTCTGTCGATTTCGAAACGCCTCGTCAACCTGATGCGTGGTGACGTATGGGTTAAGAGCACGTACGGCAAGGGCAGTTCGTTCTTCTTCACGTGCGTTGTGCGTCTGGCAACGTCGGACATTGGCTTTATCGAGAAGGCGCTCAAGCCGTATCAAGGCCACCAGGTGCTGTTTATCGACAAGGGCGAGACAGGACACGGCAAGGAGATCAGCTCTATGCTGTCGCAGATTGGTCTCGAGCCCGTGGTTGTGGAGTCAGATAGCCACTCAGACCTCATGCAGGCAGGCCGCCCTGCCAGCCACCCCTCCAACTACGACGTTGTCATCGTCGACTCCATCGAGACGGGCCGCAGGCTGCGCTCGATCGACGAGTTCAAGTACATTCCTATTGTGCTGCTGGCGCCGGTCGTGCACGTTAGTCTCAAGTCTGCTTTGGACCTGGGTATCACGTCGTACATGACGACGCCGTGCCTGACCATCGACTTGGGTAATGGCATGATTCCTGCGCTGGAGAACCGTGCTATGCCGTCGTTGGCAGATAATACGAAGAGCTTTGATATTCTGTTGGCGGAGGACAATGTCGTTAACCAGAGGTTAGCGGTCAAGATTCTGGAGAAGTATCATCATGTTGTCACGGTGGTGGGTAATGGACTCGAGGCTCTTGAGGCGATCAAGCTGAAGAGATACGATTGCATCCTTATGGATGTGCAAATGCCTATTATGGTATGCCCTCTCTATTTCCTTTCTCTGTTTTATTCATCTCTCCCTCCCCTCCCTTACTTCGCCCAAAAAGGCCCCACCGCGAAAAACTAACCCTAACCTTCTCTCCAGGGCGGCTTCGAAGCCACCGCCAAGATCCGCGAATACGAATACAACATCGGCACCACGCGCACACCCATCATCGCCCTGACCGCGCACGCCATGCTGGGCGACCGCGAGAAGTGCATCCAAGCACAAATGGACGAATACCTCTCCAAACCCCTCAAGCAAAACCACCTCATCCAGACGATCCTCAAATGCGCCACCCTCGGCGGCCAGCTCCTCGAAAAGGGCCGCGAACCCCGCCAATCCACAAAGGAAGAGAAACCCACCAAGATCGGACCGCCCGTCAACGCACCGCAGCCATTATCCCCGCTCAGCCCCGCGGCGAAGAAGAAGGCTGAATTGAAGTCGGGCGGAAAGGGGAATATTCCTCAGGAGAACGGTAGTAGGCTCTCGTCGTCGTCGCGTACTGCTGCGGCCGCGAGTCCCAGCCCTGCACCGGCGGCGAGGGGGGAGAATAAGGGAGAGGCAGGAAGTCCGGCCAAGGAACAGGATGATCCGCTTGCGAGGGTGAGTAGCGTTGTCGTCCGCCCCGCAGCCGTCGCAGCTGCCGCCGTTGATCGCCGCCGCCGGGAGACGGATGCGGCGGGTTCGTCGTCGGCGGCGTCGTCGGCGAAGAAGAGGAAGGTTGGCTAATTCGAGATTTGTTTGGTGTTTGTGTAGTTGTTGATGCGCGCGCAGTAGTAGTTGAGCTTCCCTCTTCTTCTTCCTCCTCCCAACCCCTTTCTGTTTTTTGATGGGGTGGGGGGTGGGAAAGGGGGGGAGGTTGTTGTCTATGCGAGCGATGATTACGAGCGAACGAATCGAGCGAATCGAGGGGTCTATTAGTTTATCGGTGTGCGGAGGGGCGTTTTTATGAGGGCGGTTGTTGGGGGTGCTTCTCGATGTGAGAAGGGGGGGGGGGGGGGGGGGGNTTGCAATGTTTGTGATTTTTTTTAACCCTTTTGGGATGAAACGTTTAACGGGCGGGGATGGCTAAGGGAGGGGGTCTTTCTCGCTTTTGGTATTTTTCCCATGTGGCTATCCTTGTTGGTGTTTTGTTTTTTTATCAAGTCATTTTTACTGTTTCAGTCTTTGACTCTTGCGTGGTTTTTGTTTGTTTGTTTGTTTTGTTGTCATTGCTATCGCCTGTTTTGGGTGATGAGGTAATCTCGGGGATGGGAGCGGGGAGGGGGAGGGGAGATTATATACCTGATATCAGTTGTGGTTTGGTCGTCGTCTGAGCTGGCTTGGGTGGTGATGTTGGACATCTACCTACCTTCTCTGTAGGCTTGATGGGGTGGTGTGTTGTGGCGCAGATGGGAGGAGGGGGCGGCGAGAGGATGAGAGGGGGACAGACAGGCAGACAGACAGAGACGTAGACGGAGACAGATTATTTGTATGGATTATTATGGGTTATATTTGGGGGGGGTATGTTAGGGTAGGGTAGTACGGTAGTAGGGTATGAAATGAATGGGATTGGGAATATTGAAATCGGGTTTTGACTTAGTTGGGTATGTTTACTTGCGTACTTTTTGTTGATGTGTGGTGAGATGCTTGGATGCTGATATGCCTGCTTATTGTATTTCCCCCCTGAGGTCTAGTTTCTAGTTTAGGTAGATGCGACCAGGTGGGTGGGATGTTGGTTTATATGTACTGTACTGTACTATACTACTGTACGTGCACATATGCTGGTTAGTCATCCCCATCCATATACTGTATATCAACCCTCGTCAGCCCGGTCATCTCCGAGCCTATAGGTAGTATAAGTTATCTTATTTCCGAAACAACATACCTTCGTCCGTCCCTAGGGTAGGGTAGGGTAGGGTAGTATGAATGAATTGGAAATATCGAAATCGGGTTCTGACCTGGTTGGGTTTGCTTACTTTCTCTGTTTTGTTGGTATGTGAGGTACTTGGATGCTAAAATATGCTTGCTTTTATGCTTGCTTATTGTATTTTCTCCGTGAGGTCTAGGTTAGCTAGATGGGAAGGGTGGGAGTAGGTTGGGTAGGGTGCTGGTTTATATTTGTACTGTACTGTACTGTACACGAATACGAACTGGTTAGTCATCCTCATTCATATATAACCTCCCCATCAGCCCTATAAGTCCTTCTATCTCCGAAACAGCATACCTTCGTCCGTCCCTAGGGCAGGGTAGTATCGGATGAATGGATTGGGAATATTGAAATCGCTTCCGACTTACTTGGTTTCCTTTACCTACTTTTTTGTTGATGTGTGAGATGCTTGAATGCTAATACGCGTATATGCTTGCTTATTGTACTTTTCCCGTAAGGTCTAGTTTATAGTATAGTGCTATACGTTTGAATGTAGGTCTATGCTTTAATTGCAGTCATTTATATATAGTACGAGAAAAAGAACGGACCCGTATTCAAACACGTGGCGCTATACTGTACCTACTATGGTAGATGGGAAAGTGGGAGTTGGTGTGTGGGATGTTGGTTTATATGTATTGTACTGTATTGTATACATGTGTGAATGAACTGGTTAGTCATGCTCGTCCATATATATACCCCCTTCCCCCTTCTCAACACAGTCATCTTTGAACATACAAGTTCTTCTATCTCCGAGACAACATACGCTTGTCGGTCCCTGCCCCGTCCGTATCTCGTCATCAGCACGTGGCGACGTTTCATTAACGCCTGATCCTACGTAGGCAGCCACACCCTATCGAACAACACCGACGCCGACGGAATATATAACACCCATCAGCCCTCGTCACTTACCCTACGAGTAGTCGCGTTACCGCCCCACTTACATGTGTTGTATCATCTTACTATGTAGTTCGTAGCGCTGTATCATTCCAAATCCTACCCCTTCGTATCGCGCTGATCATCTCGTTTCGTCTCGCCGAAGCCCAAAGAGAATTGCGAACCTCACGTAAGAGTCATCATACACCTTCAAGTAAAAAATCGCGTACACAGATTCTCCGCAATTAGGCAGGCAGACAGATGTTGCGTTTTACTTTAAAAATCTCTGCATAGGCTATCGCATCGGCAGGCGGTGATAATTTAACATCCGGTCGGACGTAAAGGTTGTATATACTGTAATTAAGCCTTATATGCCAAACTCCGAACCAAGCTGTTGTGTCAGGATTGCTTGTTTTGCCTGGCACCTTTGCTTAACTCCGAAACGACGGTGGATGGATGCACGGAAGTTGCCGGATTATTAATGTGTCTAAGTAAGCTCCATTTCGTAATTACGCCATTCGACGCTCATTGGGGTGTGTGTGGCGGATTTCCCCCTGGTCGATTGTATGCGTCGCGTTAAAGTCTGACTCCTACGTGTGCCTCAGCCGCATTGTCCCGCCGAAACGGCGGAAGGGGGTTATCAGATATCCATAATTATTTCGCCGTGGATACCAACCAGCGCGCGGTCTTAATTATGGAGTATGTAAGCTGACGGAGCCTTAGGAGATACCGTAGCTCCGATGTGTCTAAGATTTTAATGGTATCTTGCGTGCCTGTTACTTCATAAGGACGCTCGCTGTAAGCTGTGTTTGTTTTTTTTCTGCCGCTGTAGATAATTGTCTTCGCTCCTTTCTCTGCTTCTACTAGACAAAAACAATAAAAGGGATTCTACTGCGGTTACTATTACTACTATCATCACTATTCCTGATCAAAGCTTGAGGATTGAGACCGCGTTCGGCTCCCCTATTTTCAATGGCGGCTCTCAAGGATCGCCTCGACGATGACCTGAGAGCAGATGGTTTGGCATCTGACGCCAACACAATGGTTTCCAAGACGGAAAACGACGCTGAGAAGACCGATATCGATGCTGAGAACACGGATTTGGAAGCTGAAAAGACCGATGTCGACGCAGATAGCAGTTCGGGGAATGGAGGAGCAGTTGCACCAGAGGATACCCTAGCACCGAGCGATTACCCAGAGGGACTCCAATTTTTCTTCATTCTCATTGCGCTGATTTTCTCGATTTTCATGGTTGCGCTCGACATGGTATGGTTGCTGCTTTTTCTTAATTCCGCAATTGTGATAACGAGAAGTGCAAAGGTGACTAATTAAAATCCTGCAGACCATCGTAGCGACAGCTATCCCAAAGATCACAGATCAGTTCCACAGTGTTTCCGAGATTGGATGGTACGGCTCGGCTTTCTTCCTCACGGTGGCTGCGTTCACGTCACCCTGGGGCAAGCTCTTCAAGTATTTCCCCCTCAAGTGGACCTACCTCCTATCAGTCTTCATCTTTGAGCTGGGCAGTCTTATCTGTGGTATGTTGCATTCCAAGTATTTTAGCATACCCACAAACTAACCACTGCCTCTAGCCCTCGCTCCAAACAGTACTGCCCTGATCGTCGGACGTGCCATTGCTGGTCTTGGCGCTGCCGGCGTTGCTTCTGGCGCATTCATTCTCATCGCTTTCCTCGCTCCGCCAGAGAAGCGTCCAGCTTACCTCGGTATCATCGGTGCCTCCTACGGTATCTCCGCTGTCATCGGGCCACTTCTCGGTGGCGTGTTCACCGAGCGACTTACCTGGAGATGGTGCTTCTACATGTAAGAATCTTCACGCCGCTCGCGACAGGAATGTCAAAGCTAACCTCACATAGTAACCTCCCCGTCGGCGGTGTAGCCGCTATAATCCTTGTCGTCTTTTTCCGCCTGCCAGACCACGTTAAGCCCGCCGAAGCGACATTCAGAGAGAAGATGCTCCAGCTCGATCCTACTGGCATTGTCCTCATCCTCTGCGCTGTCATCTGCTACATTCTCGCCCTCCAATGGGGTGGTGTATCCCTCCCCTGGAACGACTCCAAAGTCATCGGTCTCTTCATTGGCTTCGTCCTCCTCCTCATCGCCTTCGGCGTCAACGAATGGTGGTTAGGCGAGCGCGCTATGCTACCCCCGCGACTCCTCAAGAACAGATACATCTGGCAAGGCATGGCTTACTCATTCACCATCGCTGGAACCTACTTCCTCGTCCTCTACTACCTCCCCATCTACTTCCAGGTCATCGACAACGTGTCTCCCATCCAAAGTGGTGTCCGCAACTTGCCCCTGATCCTGGCGATTACGCTTTCTACCACCGTCTCGGGTGTCGGAATCACCGTCACGGGCCGCTCGACGCCATTCATGGTTGTCGCCGGAATCCTGTCCACCATCGGAGTCGGTCTACTCTATACCCTCGACATCGGCACTGGATCCCCGAAGTGGATTGGATACCAGGTCCTCACCGGTCTCGGTCTCGGGTTAGGCTTCCAGGTCCCTGTCTCCGCTGCTCAGGCCACTTTGCCGCAGATTGACATCCCCTCCGGATCCGCTATGATTATCTGTAAGTTCCCCCAGCGCTCCTCGTTGTACCAGAAGAAGCTCATTCTAACCCCAACGACAGTCGTGCAAACCATCGGCGGTGCCTTCCTCGTCTCAGCCGGACAGAGCGCCTTCGTCGCCAAACTTACCGAATACCTAGTCCAGAACAACGGAGCTATCAGCCCGGCCAAGGTCGTCGGAACGGGCGCGACTGACATCCGGAATGTGTTTACCGCTGAGGAATTGCCGTTTATTCTGCGAGGGTACGTGAAGGGTATTCAGACTGCCTTTATTGTGTCGATTGCGTTGGCGGGTGCGTGTACGCTCATTGCTTTTGCGGCGGATTGGAAGAAGTTGGCGCCTGCGGAGGAAGAGGGGCAGGCTCAGAGTCAGGAGAAGGGCGTGGAGGCGAAGGAGGTGGTGTAGATGTCTGGATTGAGGTATAGACTGCATAATAGCCCTGCGTTACATATAATTTTTTATTTGTTTGGATAGACATTAATATATTCCCCTCTTAAACTTGGTCTCATTGCAATTTAATGTGGCATCCTCGCACTTACAGATCCATGCCTCGCATGTCGCGGCTAATATTTAAATCGCCATCGGAAGGACCGGGCATGTCGGCGAAACTGGTTTTTAGAAAAGGCGAGTTTTCACATGGAAAAGAAGAACTCGTGCTGCAGAAAGAAGCTGGCAAGGAGAAGATGAAGGCAGGAGGTATATCTAATACACAAAGCACGCAAGGACCATTCTCAGCTTGGACCTAGACAGGAAGGAGGGGGATTTTAATGCTCGCAAAGAGACTTTAGAACACCGACATAAAATGCCCAAAGGGGGTGCTGATCCGGGGCAATCGGATATGCTATTAAGTTGAGGCGTCCAATGAAGAAGGTCTCAAGAGGATCAATAAGAGTATCTGGAGTGTAACGGTGAACCCGCCAAGTCAATAAGATCATCCTGGTGGCGGGGTGGTACGAAGATCATGGGAAGGTTTTTGCGGATGGCGGGGAGGGTTGGGAGGGTTGGGCACAGGGACATTACATAAGGATTCGACGTTTTCGGAAATGCTAGTCAGTTAGGCCTACCAGGTTGTCAATTAGAAATATGGGGTGCAGATTGCGAAGCTTGAGGGATATATTTATTAATGCATAGATGATATCTGGGTTGGGTCAGAAGGGGGTTAAGCAACTTGTAGTCGTTTACAATCACGAGAAGTTATGCTGGATCTTAGTGGCAGCGATCGCAGACAGTTACATACTTGGTCCGCAAACTAGTATCAATAGAGGACTCATCCGCCCATGTTTATGGCCCCCAAGTCCCAGTTTTCATGTCTTATCTGTCATTTCATGTTGGGCCAGCGGGCTGGTTCCAATTTCCCCGAAAAACAAAAAGTTCATTTGGAGTCGGCTGGTCTTGCTCGTGTTGGGGAAGCTGCCACGTGGACTAAAGTATGGGTTTATGGTTCCGAGTGATATTGTAACGTGGCTCCGGCGGGGAACCCCTTCTTGCAGAGAGTTAATATATTCTTCGGTGTGGTCTGGTGGTGCTTTTAATCCTAGTCTTGGCGTTAGTGGAGATGATCTCAGGGATCTCAAATGATCTCGACTGCAGCGATCCACTAACGGGCCGAGGCCGCGAACGGCAATGGATGGGTAAATTCGAGCCGTCACGTAAAGATCACGAATCCAAATACTATGCTTTTGTGCCTTTGTTATTGGACCAGAAATGGGATTGCTGAGGGCGATATATTAATAGTAATATAAACTCGGCCCATGGCCCCCAATAAACGGGCGGAGTCGCCAAGGTGGGATGCAAGTCAAACTTCCTAAACAAGGTTAGTATTTAGCGCCGATTGCCTAGGATAGTTCAATTAGCATAAGAAGTATCACCTGAAGTTGGAAATTAATCTACAGACGGATTCTGGGATTTCACGGGGTTGTACATATCCTTACTAAAGCATTTGAAAGCAGTTTAGAGTGTCTTTGACAGTAGCAGAAGAAAAGTGGTTGGGGATCTATATATGTTCTTTAGCATAACGTTACTCAAAAATCGAACACCACATAAAACTGGTCTCCCTCGGTCCAAAATATCTCCATTTCGCGCGACAAAGCAAGCTCTAATGAGCGTGGCAAGCATGTCTCACGAGTTGGAATCCTTATGTCCTACCGATCGAGATCTTTTCCATCGTTTCGGTCACGGATCTCGTATTGAAGCAAAATTCTCGTTGGTTCACCAAGCATTCGAAGATGTTGTCGACACCCACCCTTCTCTAGTTGCCGCTGAACATGATGGCAACACCGTTACTTATATTGAGCTCGAGAGATTATCCAATCTCTTGGCTAATAGCCTCATTCGAAATGGTCTCCAGCCACGACAGCGTGTTTGCCTCGTTCTTCAGCGTTCTATTGATATGGTAGTTGCTATTCTTGCTGTGATAAAATGCGGCTGTCAATACGTTCCTCTAGATGGCGGAGTAGTACCCGGCAGCGTCATGTCTCACATCTTCGAAGACACACAGGCACAGTACGTGCTTTGCCTTGAGAAATTCCATGACAAAGTCCAACAATGTGCTGGTTCTACGACGACGATCGTCGTACTTGATGCTCCTAAAGATGAGAAGAGCAGTTCCTCAGAAAGACCGGCTGTGAATGTTGATTCATCTGATGGACTCTATATTATTTACACTTCAGGTAATGCTCGTAGCTTCTTGTAGGCGAGTTTTTTTCTGACCTCAAAAAGGGACCACAGGCAAGCCAAAGGGCGTTGATGTCAGCCACCAGAATGCAACCAACTTGGTCTGTCTCTCTCCTGGGAATCTCGGTATAAGGAAGGGTACAAAAGTACCGCAACTCCTGTCGATCTCCTTTGATATGGGTAAGTTTCTTTCTCCCTTTATGTCCAGAACAGGGTCTGATTTTATTTCACTTCAGCACAATGGGAAATTTTGGCTACACTCTTAAATGGAGGCACACTGATTTTGCGCACTAGCGATTGGCACGACGTATTAAAACAGGTAAGTGATACAGGTTTAATACAAGTTTCTCTGCTCATATGGCTAGGCAAACACAATTATAGCCACGCCATCCGTTCTTCGGACGCTGGATAAAGCAAAATACCCCAACATTAAGGTGGTGGCTTTGGCAGGAGAGCCGTGTCCTAAATCGTAAGTTGCGGACAAAATCGAGAAGAGCAGGAAGCAAATTCACTAACTCCAAAGAAGGCTGGCCGATGAATGGGCAAAGGATGCTACTCTATATCACTGTTGCGGCCCAACTGAGGTTACAATTGTGAACACTATGCACGTTTACCAGCCAGGGCATGATTTGTCAATCGGTCGACCTGTACCAAACACCAATGTGTACATTCTTGATGAAAACGAAAACCCCCTTCCAATTGGCAGTGTCGGTCTTATGTGGGCCGGTGGTCGCTGTGTATCGCGCGGGTATCTGAATCTACAAGAAGAAACCTCAAAAAAGTTCAAGGTTGATAAGTTTGTCAATGACGGGTATGCAATCATTGAAAAAAACGGTTGAAGTTGCCTGCTAATTTTCAGTGGTAGATCATCTATGTTCAACACTGGTGATCTTGGCCGATGGCGAGACGATGGCACCTTGGAGACTCTCGGGAGAATCGATGATCAAGTGAAGATTAAGGTGGGTTTATCCATCCTTCGAGGCTCATTGGGCATTGCTGACTATCAACAGGGGTTTAGAGTGGAGTTAAGTAGTGTGGCCACTGCAATAGAGGTAAGTCATACCCACGGCTTGGGCAAAGCAGCGTCATCTTACAATATTTAAAGCAAACACCCGGCATCAATCGAGCCTGCGCAATTCTCAACAACGAGGTCCTCTGGGGCTTTTACTCTGGCCCATCTTATGTCGACGAGCTTGATGTAAAGGCTGTGGTCAGTAAATATCAACCATATTATGCCGTCCCAAGTTCATGGATGTACCAATCCGACCTACCCCTTACTCCAAATGGCAAAATCGACAAGCAGGCTCTTTTGACTTCAATACCTGTCAACCAAGAAATGCAATTAATCCCCATACCAACTCCAGCCATTCTGAATGATCGAGAGAAATACCCAGTTTCCGCCGAGGACTCCGCTGTCAAAGCTATTGAGTCCTACGACCCAGGAGCGAATAAATCTGACTCTTCTGCTACGAGCATTGCAGAGAAACATCCACTTCCAGATAAGCTCGGGAGGCACGGAGCGAGAGCGCTGCGTCACCGATTTTTTTCTCTATACCGACGGTTCTTCTCAGTTGTCTTCATTGCGAACATGGCAGCGGTGATTTACATGATACACCGTTGTGCCGTTCGAGGACACGATCTTCCAAGTTTAGGAACTGCAACAGCGGCAAATTTATGTGTCGCCGTCTTGATGAGGCAAGACCACGTCGTCAACCTTTTATTCACCCTTGCATGCTCTGTTCCTACCTCGGCCCCCCTTTTCATAAGGCGCAACTGTGCCAAGGTTTATCATATCGGGGGCTTGCATAGTGGTGCTGGCGTTGCAGCGACTGCGTGGCTTTTGGTCTTCACTATTGCAGCAACAATTGAGTCCGCCCACCCAGCTGTTCTCGCCGTTTCATACGTTCTCATAGCGCTGCTTGTGGGCATCGTTGTCTCGGCCCACCCTACATTTCGTAACCAGTTTCATAATCGGTTCGAGCTCATTCATAGATTTGCTGGATGGACAGCACTGGTGCTGTTCTGGATACAGTCTGTCATTTTGGCTGACAGCCAGCGAGGCACTGCCACATTAGGGAATGCTCTGGCAAAAAGCCCGGGTTTCTGGCTTCTGATCATCGCCAGTAGTAGTGTCGCTCTTCCTTGGCTGAATCTTCGCAAGGTGAACGTACGCCGAGATGTTCTCTCGGGCCACGCAGTCAGGCTCTATTTTGACTACACTACTCCAACTGTAGGAACTGCTGTCCGGATCTCCCAGCGACCTCTGGTGGAGTGGCATGCTTTTGCCACCATTGCGAAACCAAACGAGAAGGGGTTCTCACTCCTGGTCTCAAACGCGGGTGACTGGACGTTGAATCAAATCCAAAACGGTCCTTCGAAGCTCTGGGTCAGAGGTGTCCCCGCATGTGGCGTTCTTCGAATCGCACCCCTCTTCAAGAAGATCGTGTTGGTGGGCACTGGATCTGGGATCGGGCCATGTCTGCCCGTCATTTACGCCAAGAAAGTGCCTGCCCGTATATTCTGGTCAACCCCACATCCTGAGCAGAATTTCGGACAGGAAATCATCGATGCCATATATGATGCAGATCCGGACGCGGTTATCCATAACACGAAAACCATGGGGAGGCCGGATATGGTTGCCATTTCGTATCGCCTTTTACGGGAGAGCAATGCCGAGGCTGTGTGCGTCATTTCTAATAGGAAGTTGACGCAGATGATTGTGTACGCTATGGAGAGCAGAGGTATCCCGGCTTTTGGGGCGATCTTTGATTCTTGATCAGGATAAAAAATAGATGGGAGTGTTCGGCTCCGTTGGTTGGGATATGCCGTACATAAATGTAAAGAAGATGGATTTGTTTTTTGTAGCATTAAGGCAGCTGTTGGACGGATCACGAAATACACTCGGAGCGGGGATGCATCTTGTTGCGATGATGATTAGGGACAAGGCGTTGGCATTCTTCATTTTCAGGTGTTAGTTTGGGCATCCGTTAGCTATATCCGACGACGTCATGGAAATGTAATCAAAAGCTACTTCTTTCGAGCCATCACTATGCTAGTTTAGTATAAGATTGATGGTGAATGTTCTCTTGCCCACTTGAGGAGAGCTCCCTTCTTGTTGAGAGGTAGAGGACCAATCGCAGTAGGGTAGGCTACGTACACACAGAACCTGGCCCTATTAACTAATCAGGACCGTTATATCCTGACAGGGGCATCATCTTCGTCCAAATTTTAACATTCTCACGCCCCAAAAATGTAACTACCGAAAGCTTAGTTGCGCCTAGATTTTAATAGCTATACAGAGGGTGTGTGGATAGAAGCAAGGGGATAGTGTGATATTGTAACAAGATGGTGCCGACCAACCGTTACAGTATATATAGCGTGCTACGCGTATTCCGATCGAGCCGGAATATTGTATTCTTTTTTGGCTCAGTGAGGTGTAGCGCGAGGTTGAATCGTACGGATATGCACGTAGTAGCCCATCGCTCTCTTGTAACTCCGGAAAGAACCAACCTTGTGCACCTCGGTCCTTTAAATCCGGTAAATCCCCAATAGCTCAACGTACCTGCATTTCATACTAACAGATGTGATACAATTGAATTTGATATAAAGCTTGTCCGCCATAAGGTAATTATAGTCCATATCATCACAGCAACCACAATCCAGACTCAAGTTTTTTAATCAACTCCGGCCGCAAAAATGCCTAACCAACTCGTCCTCCCAGGACTCACTCCCCGTGAAGCCATCGCTGACGCTCTCCACCGCTCCGTTGTTGGAATTGACAGCAATAATCGCGAAATATTGGAGTCAGGACTCTTGAAGAACGAGGAGATTGTTGTTATCGCCGGCCCCGTTACTGTCCAGGGGTGGCCTGCGGTCAGCGAGTTCTTCGACACGGTCTTCAAATTGACCACTACGCATGTGACGAGCAATATACGCATTGAGGTAGAGGACGGCGCAGATACAGCGTCCATGACCGCTCACGCCATCTCGTATCATGTGAAGCCAGAGGATGCACTGAAGGAGGAGGACACTTCGTACACGGCGGCGTGCTTGTACGATATTGATCTTGTTAAGGATGGCAATGACGGCTTGTGGAAGATCAAGAAGTGGATCCTAAAGATTCTTTGGACCACGGGTGATAAGGCGGTTTTGTATGGATAGGTTCAAGACATTTAGAATTATTATGGTTACACTTATCGTCGGTAGAAGATTTAGCATAAATATTTGTTAGACGGAGAATTAGATGGTTATTATATTTTCTTTAATGCAGTAGATTTATTGATAGGGCCACTGCGGATGACAATCTTGTGTAGTTAAACTCGTTGAGTGGTCTTCACGAACGGCATTCATGAATGGGCTCAACCCACGCAAGGATTAAAGAATGAATATCATTTATTGGTATCTATGAACGTCTCTCATCATCCGTTTGTGCCTCCCTTATTATACAACAGTCATCGCTAGACAAACCAATGCTTCGACACCGCTATGACTTGCCTATCCCTTGCTTGTTCTCTGGGAGAAATCATCGACGAGCCTATTTTACTCCATGCATCGAATCTACCGTTCTAACCCAGGCTTAAACCAAAATCAATCCTCGCACCACAACTCCTTACCAATAGCAAACCTCACATTCCGAGCCACCCAATACCGACGGGCCCTGGCTTAACGTCACAAGCCTCCCTCCATTTTATCCCCCCTAGTCCCTCCGGAACATCACACCCCCTAACCACCCACGCCGCAAACGCTACCTCAAACGCCCAGGCCAACACCGCTCTTGCTCTCCGCCTCCCCATTCCCATCTTACTCTCCTTCCCCCAAAGCCCCGTCTCAAACACAACCGCCACCCCATTACCAAGAAAGAACCACCACACCCTCCGCAGTCCCTCGCGGCCTATCAGCGGCGAAAGCGCGTACACGTGAAACGCACCCATCAGCGCAAATGCCGATACTAGGCCTGCTGCCCGCGCCGCCTCTAGCGGAAGTCCGACTCGCGATAAAGCTCGCCGCACAGGGTGGTATGCGAGTGAAGTGCACGGCGAGGCGAACGCGTTGTGCCAGGTTTTCGCCCAGAACCCTCCGAGGGAATCAGCCAGGTATAGTGGTCCAAAGAGCGGTGGGCTGTCATGGTACCGCAGTATGAGTTGGAGCGTTGTCCAAAGGATGTAAATCGTGAGAAGCACCTCTACTGCGAGAATCGTCGCGTACTCCTGTGGGAGCATCTGCAGCGCGGCGAAAGCAGCGATGTGGAGGGCGAGGTCGGTGGGTTCGCTGAAAGGGGAGGTGGACATGCGGATCGGATTCGGGGTGAAGCTCTCGTAGCGCAGCTCTGTGGTTAGGAGGAGCGCGAGGAGTGAGGGCGACGGGTGTGAAGAGCCATTGTAGGTGCGTGGGTGCTGGCGGCGGGCGAAGATGTCGAGGGTTTTGAGGACACCAACTGCAACTAGGAGAGGTGTTAATTGGCGTTCTGTTTGGTAGTATGGGGGCATGGGCTGGCGAGGAGGCGAGGGATGAGGAGGAGGCTACAAACGCACCTCCGAAATTCATGAGTGATGCTCCTGGCGGACAGTGTATTGGCGCCACCGATGTCGCCGTTGAAAACCCAACGAGAGCTCCAAGTGTGAGCGCGCCATATACGCGTTTGTATCCCTTCAAACTGAAGTAGAGCGATAAATAGAGCAGTGTCAGCGGAAAGAGGAGGTAGTACAAGGCATAGCCCAAGTCGTGTGCTAGGAGCATGTATGATGGAGGGATATCAAAGGATAAGATGGAGACGGCCATCCTCCCTGACTATCGCCTATGACGTATGATGTAAGTATGTTTTTGTAGGTTCAGTCTGTGTCGCCGGAGCAAGTATTCGGGGTCTGTGATGCTGATGCGTAGTAATATCAATGAAACTATATGTAAGCTCACGCAAGACGCGTCGTGCGCACCTTCCCCACTGAATATTTCTCCAAGGCTATTCGATATGTCCACATCGCGGTTCAGTTACTCGCGATTCTTAAGCTTCTGTCCCAATCCCCAGTTTGCAATGTCAAAATATACTTTCGTGGCTGATTATCAGTAAATCAGCCACCAAAGTATATTCTGTCTTCAGCCTTGTAAGCCGCGAACGACGTCATAATCTTGGTGTCAGGTCAGAGCTCCTCTTGGCACTGTATTTAGGCGATATTTGATAACTGAGCTATCCCAGCATCCCCATATCACAGATCTATATCGACGGAAGCTCAGGGATGTTTATATACTCGGGTAGATCTAGTAATTTATTATTAGCTGGATCGAATTGAGGCTCAAACTCAGTCATATTCTTGAAGAGACTAGTTGGTATATCGAGATATCTTGAGATGCGACCTGGGACAAGCACAGTCTGAACATAATTTATTTACAACAAATATAAATATTATTTTCTAGTACACATCTGCTCTACACCCACAACCAAGCCACCAAATTAATTTCTAGTTGGGAATTCATAACACCGGAATAGAACCCCACGCCGCCATAATAAGTAATCGTGAAGTGACTACTGACACCAGCTGCCGGACAGAGTTAAATCAGCCTTGGCTCAGGACCAGCCTCAGGCGGTGAACAGACTCTATAAATACATAACGAGCATCATCGAGTAAGGCAAAACTACCCTGCAGTTATTACTTGGTGTTGCTTTGGTTGATATTATGCTGTAACTCTAATATTGCTCTCATTATTGTGGTGCTGTCGTGCTTCTCATGCCGTTCGTTGGTGGCTTGGACTGCCCTATTGTTGATTAATTCTAAAGGGAGAGTTTGGTACAGTACATCATATTGCTAGCTTTTTAAACAACTATTCTTTGCAGCTTNGAACACCGCATGCTAGAAAGGAAATAATGGTCGCGACCACGATGGACTAACTAATACACCTCCGGTTTCGGCTCGAAACTTGTGTACCTGCGATGTTCGTCGAAGTCATGGTATCTTCCGCAATAAATATAAAATCCCTTCCGACCTACCACTCAATGGTATCGGCAGTTGGCTGTCATAAATGTTGTTTAGTGAAATTCATGCAGTAGGCCAGCGCAATTGTTCCGGTTGAGAACACGCACGCCCAACTTTGCACTATAGTATGTGAGTCGATTGCCTACGATGTGACATCAGTCGAGCTGCAGGTCCAAATATACCATTATAGAGGAGTTCATGTGATCACTTACTACGTTCGTTGTTTGCGCCCAATGAGTTGGATCTAATAGTTTGCTGCGTTGTGGTGGGCCATGGGCCACGATGTTGAGTCAAAAAATGAGAAAAATATGGAATTAATTACAGCCACGTACTGTAGCGTAGACCGAGTTTTGAATTTTACCACGCTACAGACAAGTTGATGCCCGATGTGAGACACTTTGATGCAACCGTAGGGTTCTTTTAGATTAGCCTGCTTGTTCCAGTAGACCGCCTGGGTTGGACCCCTTTACTGCGGGTAGGGTAGAACTTTTTCTAGAAAATGAAACTTTTATATTCTCGAATTTCGTGCCTGGCTCGAGTGGTACAGCGGAGCGGATATTATTTCTTCGGTGGGCAGAGGAGGGGCCGTCCCGCCCCGGCGAGAACCATGGTACAAACGGGGACCCCTGGGGAAACCTAAGAGTACCTTGTCCCTTTTGTTTATCTCCAAAATATTAATCAACAAGAGGATGGCGGCTAACGCATCAATATCAACCTGAATGCTGCACTCTGCACTGTAAATAAATATTCTAACCGCCCATGCAGTACACCCCTACTAGATCATGTGATTCAGGCGTCGAGCGCAAATTTAGTATGTAGGACAACTCAGCGTGAGCTTCCTTGGCACCAACCGAAACAATCCCTCAGCTCCTCCCGTTGCCGCCAAGACTTTGACCCCCAGCCTCATCATTACAAGTGGAGCACCTATAACCGCAAAACACTTGAAGCTTACCATCACGCTCACCGACAGAAATCACACATATCTACTTCACGGTGTCATTCCAGCTCGTCGAAGACAGCTAATGCACACACCACTACACAACTAAGCCACCACGATGGCCGACGCTCGTCCGCGCGGTGATGCTTCAGGGTCCCGCCGCAAGAAACGAGACTCGCCATCAAAACAACAGGATCGCCGCGACGGCGCTCGCAACGACAGCATCCAAACACAACCACAACCACAGCAATTTTACTCGAATACCAGAGCTGCACCTATATATGCCGAGCCGGAAGAGGACCTGAACTTGCGCGGTCCCCGGCGCTACAGCAGCGACAATGTTTCGTCCTCCAGCTCGAGCTATATCGACATCTCACGGAGGTCACCCGTTCAGAGCCGGTCAGCCGTGGGATTCTTCCGGTCCTTCTTCGCAGCCCCAGACAGGCGGCGTCGCGTCAAGAAGCAGAGAAGCCGCACGTCCATGAGGCTCGGGAATTCGTCGAGTAGCTCAGTCGACAGTAACCTGGCGTACGGAACCGGCTTCGTGAAGAAGCGGAAAGACAGATACACGTCTCCCTACGGCTCTAGGAGGGAGCGCGAGTCGAGCGGTGTGTATGCGCCCGCGGGCCCTGTACTAGGGAAGAAGCGCAAGGAGAAGGATGTTGATGTGGAGATAATGGAAGTCGGCGCGGGATTGGCTGCGCTGGCGAGGAAACAGAACCGCATGGACCTGATTGAGGCGCGGAAACAGGGTATTGTGCATATTAGACGAGAGGACTCAGGGAGGCATGGGTTTGGGGTCAAGGGCTTGGAATCTAGCCGCGGACTTGGGCCGTCGAAGCCCAGCCACGGCCCGGATGAGGACGGCTGGGAGTCGGCGAGCGATGACGAATCCGACTCCTCGAGCAGTGTGGATCTGGGCCTTGCATATGGCGGCGAGAATACGTGGAATTGGGGACGTCCGCGTCCTCCTATGCCGGTCAAGCGCAAGAGCACCATTGTGGATCCAAAGCTATTTGGGCCGCAGAACTCACTGAATGGCGTCCTCTCGAGGCCAGTAGGCTTTGGAGAGGTTGACATCAATGCTCCTGGAGGCTTTATGCCGGAACCGCCCTCCCTTGCTACGAGGGACACTGGTTATGTTTCACCGCAACAGCCACCGCCAGCTCCGAGTCTACGTGGGAAGGATGACGGCTACGTTCCTACCGCTGCACCTGCCCGCAGGGAAAGCACTCATAGCTCTGGCTCTCTACAGCACGTCTTCCCAATGCCTACGGACGACCCTCTCAACTTTGACGCCGGCCGTAGGTCCGTCGCGTCCGCCCAAGACCAACCAATCTATAATGTATCCCGCACTGACTCTCTACCCCTACGACAACCTAAGCCATTCACACCTGTTTCGCAAACTATCTACGAGCAGTCTTCCATACCGGCTCCTGTGGACTCTACACCGCGAAAGAGAGACTCTGGCAGCAAAAGAGAGTCTGGGCGTAAACGGGACTCTGGAGGTTACGCTAACGCGTTTGGTGCGGGCCTTGCCGGAGTTGCACTTGCTGGTATGGCGGCCAACAGACTCGACAGGCGCAGAGATGAGGACGATTATGAGAGAGCGAAGCGACGCGAGCGACGCAGAGAAGAGGGACGCGCCCCCGATGAGGACCGTGAAAGGCGCCGCGAGAGCCGTCGTGAGTCGGAGAGATACGAAAGGAGCGATAGACCGCGAGACTCCCGCCGTGACGAGCAGCGCGACTACCGCCCGGATGAGAGGCGTGAGCGCCGCCGTGGTGAAGAGCGCGAAGAGCGCGTGGAGGCCCCCTCCTCTCGTGAACTGGTATCTGCCACTCGTCCAGACGTGTTCCAGTACCAGGTGGCTGACGATGCCTTCGAGATTGCCGACAGGCCTCACAAATCGCGGCAGGCAGCTGCTGCTGGACCCTCGTCTAGGGCCCTTGAGAAAGCTCCGGAGCGGGCCATTGAGAACGCACCTGAACCGCCAATTGACAACCTTGCTATCGGCTCTACGATTGAGAGGGGGCATACTCCTGCTATCGTGACAGTGGAAAGAATTCCTCGATTTGCTCGCGGAGGAGCGCGCACCCCACAAGTCCCAGATGAACCTGCACCAGCAGATCGCGATGATGGGCCCTCTGAGCCCCGTGGCCGTAGGAGGGAAAAATCCCCCGAGGAGGTACGTGTTGTTCGTGTAGTAACAGCGGAGCCGCCCGCGGCATCAAGTGACGCTGCGGTCGATGAGGACTCCAGCCCTACCAAGAGAGAGTTTAAGAAGGGCAAGCGCAAGTCCTACTCCGCAAGCACCGAGCGGGAGCGCGATCTCATCCAAGAAGACGCCGACCGCGTGTACCGCGAGACCATCGCCGCGAACAAAGCAGCTGCGGCTAGGGAACCTGCGCCGCGTCCTGTGACACCAGAAAACAACGATGAGGATAAGGAGAAGGGTCCCTATGATAGTCCAAACGCTGACTTCGAGCTCGACCACGTCATGCACCCCAAGGACATGCCGACCTTCTCCCCTGCCGTGCTTCGCGCATACCCCGCCTCAGAGAGCCGCAGCATAGACGGCCCATTCGACCCAGCCACCATGGGCCTCTCCAGACCCCTCCTAAACCTAGTCTATCCCACCCCCACACCAGAGGCGCAGAATCTCCGTAACGCCAAGGCAGAAGCGGAGAGGACTAGGTCCCCTGAGACAAAGGATCGTGAGATCTCAGATAAAGATATCGTGACGGTGTCCCCATCCGAATCCAAAAGTGTGCAATGGGGCGAAGACGAAGTCAAGAGCTTCGTGCCCGTAACGCCCCATGACGAAGCCGCCGACCCAGTCCACTCTGCCGCTGTGGAGCGTAGCGTGGACCCCACCCCGGAACCAGCGAAGAAGAAGTCTTCTCGTTGGGGCGACGTACGCGGTGCCTTCATCAGACGCGCAGCAGAGATCAAGGCGGAAGAAGCCGCCGCAGAGAAGGCGCGCGTAGCTGAGACTTCAGTGTCCCACGAGCTCGCTCCCCAAGTTGAACCCTTCGAGTACTGCGGAGTCGTCGTGGAGCCCGAGCACGTCAACGACCGCGACGTTAGCCACGAACGCGATCTCCCAAAAGACGATCACCGTGACCCTGGTCCCCCTCCATCCGTTGGCCCCAAGCCCACAGCCACTGTGGAGAGCCGTGGAATGCCAGGTGCCTTTGATGATGATATCGACTTCGCTGCCACTCTCGCCGCGGGACTCCAAGACTCTGGTTTTGATCCGAACATCGTGATCAACGACTCTAGTTTCGCGAAACGATCGTCGCCTCCGGGATCGGATGTCGAGACGGTGGCGTACCATAAGCCGTTCTCGGAGACGGTCACGGATTTGGGTGTTTATGAGCGTCATCCTAGCGGGCCCAGCGATGGGCCTTTGTTGGAAGAGGCGACTCGTGAGATTGACGAGGAGTTTCCGGTCACGAAGAAGCTGAGCAAGAAGGAACAGAAGAAACTTGAGAAGGAGGAAGCGCAGCGGGCGAAGGATCGCGAGTTCGATGAGGCCGCGGCCGCGGCGGCCGCGGTAACAGCAGCAGCAGCTATTGCGGGAGCGACGCATCACCATTCCGAGGAGCGCGAGATCGCAGAGCCGGAGCAGCGCGTCGATGATGCTGATGAATTTACGTTCACCAAGAAACTTAGCAAGAAAGAGCAGAAGAAGCTGGAAAAGGAGGCCGCTAAGCTTGCAATGGACCGCGAGTTTGAAGCGGCTGAGGCTGAAGCTGCTGCTGCTGCCGCCGCTTCGGAATCGGCAGATCGTGAGGTTGTCGAGGAGCGCGTCGATGATGTTGATGACTTTGCCTTCACCAAGAAACTCACCAAGAAGGAGCAGAAGAAGCTCGAGAAGGAAGCCGCAAAACTGGCACAGGAGAAGGCGGATGCGGATGCGGCCCAGGAACGCGAAGCTGCGGCCGCGCAGATCGTGGTCGAACCTGAGGTCGCAGAGGTGAAGGATGAGGCCGACGAATTCGCCTTCACTGAGAAGCTCACCAAGAAGGAGCAAAAGAAGTTTGAGAAGGAGGCCGCGAAACTTGCTCAAGATAAGGCCTTTGAAGAAGCTGAGGCTGCGAGACTAGCTCAGGAGAAGGAGTTCGAAGAGGCTGAGGCTGCGAGACTAGCACAGGAGAAGGAGTTTGCAGAAGCTGAGGCTGCGAGGCTAGCCCACAACAAGGGGCCTGAAGATGCCGAGGCATCAAATAGCCGTTCCGTTGAAGACTCTGAGGAGGTCTGGGCCGCAGACCCACGAGATGCTCCCGAGTTCTTTGACCGAGGACGTATCGGAGGGCCTGGAGCCCCGCAGGAGGAGATACGGGACGAATTCGACGACTTTGGCGCATTCATGCCCAAGTTGAGCAAGAAGCAGCAGAAGAAGTTGGAGAAGGAGGCTGCGGCTGCGAAGCTGGCTGAAGAGAAGAAGTTAGCCGAGGCTGAGGTTGCAAAGGTTGCTCAAGATAAAGAGCTTGTAGAAGCCGAGGCTGCGAAACTTGCTCAGGATAAAGAGTTTGCAGAAGCTGAGGCAGCTAATAACCATCCTGTCGAAGAGTCTGATGTCCAAAGTCGGGAGCTACAGGACGCCGAATCCAAAGAGGTTGATGAGTTCTCCTTCACCAAGAAGCTGAGTAAGAAAGAGCAGAAGAAGCTGGAGAAGGAGGCTGCCAAGCGTGCTCAGGACAAGGAATTCGAAGAAGCTGAGGCTGCGAATAACCGTTCCGTTGAAGAGCCTGAGTCCTGGGATCAAGAGCCACAGGAGGACGAATTCAAAGAGGCAGAAGAGTTCGTGCCGAAGCTGAGCAAGAAGGAACAGAAGCGCTTGGATAAGGAGGCTGCGAAGCTGGCCCAAGATAAGGAGTTTGAGGAAGCCGAGGCTGTGAATAGTCGTGCGGTGGAAGAACCCGAATCTTGGGATCAAGAGCCAAAAGAGGACGAATTCAAGGAAGCAGAAGAGTTCGCGCCGAAGTTGAGCAAGAAGGAACAGAAGAAGCTGGAGAAGGAGGCTGCCAAGCGTGCTCAGGATAAGGAATTCGAAGAAGCCGAGGCTGCGAATAGTCGTGCGGTGGACGAACCCGAGTCATGGGATCAAGAGCTAAAAGAGGACGAATTCAAAGAAGCCGAGGAGTTCGCCTTCACTAAAAAACCGAGTAAGAAAGAGCAGAAAAGGCTAGAAAAGGAGGCAGCAAAGCAAGCTCGCGACCGTGAGATTGAGCTTGAGCAGGCAGGAGAAGTTGGCCTCCATGCTATAGTCGAGGAGCCAGAAACCTCAAAATCACAAGGAGAGGATGATAAAGAGGCGGACGAATTCACCTTCACGAAGAAGCTTAGCAAAAAGGAGCAGAAGCGTCTCGACAAAGAAGCTGAGAAGCTGGCTAGGGATCGCGAGCTAGAGCTTGAGCAAACTGAGGCCCCCGCTACCCAAAGCCCGCAAGAAGCCGACGAATTTGCCGAGTTCACGACCTCGAAGAAGAGTAAGAAATCTAAGAAGTCTAGGAAGAGTGCTGGGTACTTTGATGATGACGAAGAAGCACCAGCAGCAAAGATCTCCGTTCCTATCGATGCGTTTGACGATCTACGCCATGATGACGCCGCTGGTGCCCCAGCTGACGAATGGGACGTGCCAAAGAAATCAAAGAGGAAGTCGAAGGGCTCAGATGAAGTCTTCGAAGATGCTCAGGAGTCCATTTCGAGGAAGGGATCGAAGAAGGACAAGTCAAGGGGCAATGTGGATAGCGATCGATCCCAAACCCGAAGCGTTGTGTCTGAGCCTGTCGAGGATGACACTAGGTCCGTGACTTCGGAGTCGAAGAAGAAGTCGAGGGGAAGTGGCTTCTTTGGATTTTTCGGAGGCTCATCTAACAAATCCGATGTTGGTGAGACTGAAAAGGTTGTCGAGGCTGCTGTCTCTGATGAGGCCCACGACTTGAATGGCAATCAATCTCATATCGAGGGCTCTAACGGCATTTCTAATGGGAATGGCCACGAGGCACACGAGGAGGACGAGTGGGCTAGCACCACGAAGTCTAAAAAGAAAAAGAAGAAACAGAAGAATGGCATAGCGGACGACGAGGCCTCTGAACAGGATTCTTTTTTAGCTAATGCCGGCACCCTTGGCGCGGGTGTCGGCCTTGTCGGTGCTGCAGCGGTGGCCGCTGCTCTGCATCAACAACACAAAGCCGATGATGCTGACAGCAGGGACGATCCGGCAGCGCGATCCCTTCCTGCTGAGTCTCAGCCACAGATTATTGCAGCGGACGCTCCTCGCGATCCGTACCCGAACGACTTTATCGATCCAGAGATCGTTGAGAGGCCATTTCGTGTAGCCATCGACCCGGAGTATATGGACCTCCTCGCTCTGCCCCCAAGCGACCCTGGCACCCCAGATCCTCACCATACCACCGATCTTCCTGCCCTTCCGGACAGCCGCCCCGGCTCCCCACCAGGCACAGAGCATCTTGCTCCCATCGACAGAAGTCTCGCCGCTATTGACAAGAACCCCGCCACACCGCGCAAGACCGAGTCCCGCAAGCCCAACCGTAAATCAGCAAGTCTCAGCGCAGTCCCCCTTACGTTTAAGTTAGGCAACCGCTCAACTCCCTCGTCACCCGGCCTTACACGCCCCTCGCCTCTCGCATCTCCTCTCACCCCAGGCCTCCCGCGCCCAACATCGCTCATGTCACCACTGACACCCAGCGCGGACTCGGCTGGCTTTTCACGGACAAAGGCGCGCCCTACGTCTTGGGACAGCTCCCGAGAGATCAAGCCACTGCTCCTGCTTGATGCGGCGAGGCGGGAATCTCTGCTGTCGGATGAAGAGAGACCGACACGGCCGCGGTCGATAGAGCCTGACTATGCTGTTTATAGCCGCCGATCATCGCTTGCTTCTGCGAGAGCCTCGGTGGTTTCTCCAAGATCGGACGATGTTGCTGATTTGCCCGCCCTTCCGGAGAGCCGCGAGGCTTCTCTGGAGAGGGTTGAAGAGCTACCTTCATCAATTGAGGAGCCAATATCAGCGTCAGCTCCGCTTGAACAGTCAACTGCCAAGGATGGTGATGTTTTGTCCAAGGAGGTCTCACTGGAGCCCGAGGTGGAGAAAGCCAAAGAGATCTCTGATGACCAAAGACCTGATTCTCCGGATCAATTCGAGGACCCACAGGAGTATCCTAAGCTTCCCGAAAGCCGACCCATAACGCCAGAGCAATCAACACTGGTTTCAAAAAATGTTTCTGATTTCCAGACTGGCTACATCATGGAGTACCCGGCTTTACCCGAAAGCCGTCCAGCAACACCTACGGAGGGAGACCTTCAGGCTTTGGGAGCCATTGTCCAAGAAACTGGCGATTCTACTTTCCATGCTGATGATCAGCGAGATGAGGCATCTCAGGAGATTGATGATGTACCGCAGCCGACTCCCATAGAACCTGATACATGCAACCGTAGCTCTTATCTCTTCCAACCAACGCCACAGACAACCCCGATCAAGCAGTCGAACATTGACGATGTTATATTAGAGTATCCTACTGAACCTGTGCCGGGCGATCAGGATGGAGTGGCTACACAGGAGCATAGTATTCCCGACAAGCTTCCAACTTCGCCCTCAGATGTTAAAGACGAAGTGACCGCAGGCCCAGAACATGCCACAGATGACTTAGACGCTCAATTTGATAGCACAATACGCGAGGCTGAACCCGTCGACGAATGGAGCGCTACCCCATCAAAGAAGGCTAAGAAAGGCAAGAAGGAGAAGAAGAAGGGCAAGAAAGGCGGCTCTCAAACTCCGCCCACTGAGGAAGCGCCGGAGCTCACTCGCCTTCCTGAGGTGGACTCAACTTCAACTCCCACAGAGGAGCAGATGCAGCAGCCGACTGACGATTTGAGTCGTGATTTGCCACTAGCTGCAGCCACATCTGTAGTGACAGCTGCAGCTATTGCTACTATTAATGATGAGCCAAGCACACCTCGAGATTTAAGCATTTCAGATGAGCCAAGCATTCCTCAGGAGCCCGGCGTTTCTCAAGAGGTCGAGGAGCCAATAGAACCGGAGTGGGCATTGAAGCCATCGAAGAAAGACAAGAAAAAGGCGAAGAAATCCCGTGGAGATCCCATCTCAGCTCCAACCGACGACACTGCTACAGAAACTATCCTCCCCTCAGCCGATATCGAACAGCCGCCACAGCCTGTGGACGATTTAGCTGTGGAGCCGGAATGGACGGCGAAGCCATCAAAGAAGGACAAGAAGAAGGGAAAGAAGGGTCGCGGAGATCAGCCCTCACCTCCAGCAGAAGACAACGTTGCAGAGGCTATCCTTCCTGTGGCGGAAGATGAACAACCGATACAGCCTGGAGAAGGGTTCGTCGCGGAGCCAGAGTGGGCCCTGAAGCCTTCGAAGAAGGACAAGAAGAAGGCTAAGAAGGGCCTCAGCGACCAAGCTTCAACTCCGGTCGAGGACACTAAAGTAGAAACTATTCAGCTTGAGGGTGAGAGCGAACGATCGGTTGAGCTTGGCGAAGAGCTTCTGCCTGCTGAAGAATTGCAACCGACCGAAGTAGTACAGCCTGCAGAGGAGGCACAGCCTGTTGAAGAGTTCGTCACGGAGCCAGAATGGGCCTTGAAGCCGTCGAAAAAGGATAAGAAGAAGGGCAAGAAGGGTCGCGCAAACGAAACCCCAGCCGAAGACAATACTGCCGAAATTGTTATTTCTGGAGTCGAGAGCGGACAACAATTACAGCCTGCCGAAGATGAGCCTACTATAGAGGTACAGCCTGCTGAAGAAGTTGAGCCTACTAGAGAGGTACAGCCTGCCGAGGAGGTTGAGCCTACTAGAGATGTACAACCTGCTGAAGAGACACAGCCTGCTGAAGAGGTACAGCCCGCTGAAGATTCCGTGATGGAGCCAGAATGGGCCTTGAAACCTTCGAAGAAAGACAAGAAGAAGGGCAAGAAGGGCCGCGGAAATGAAACCCCAGTCGAAGACAATGCTCCTGAGACCACTCTTCTTGAGACCACGCAGGAACAACCAGAACAGCCTGCTGAAGACGTTTCCGCCGAGCCGGAATGGGCCTTGAAGCCTTCAAAGAAGGACAAGAAGAAGGGCAAGAAGGGCCGCGTGGATCAGACTCCGGTTGAAGACAATACTACCGAGAATACGCCTCCTGAGGCGGAGAGCGAACGGCCACTACAGCCTGCGGAAGAGGTCGTCGCTGAGCCGGAATGGGCTTTGAAGCCTTCGAAGAAGGACAAGAAGAAAGGGAAGAAGGGTCGCGGAGGCTCAGCCGAGGATGCTGCTACTGAGCTATCGACACCTGAATCTGCACCGGAACAACAACCGCTGGAGTCCGTGGAAGACCAAGCTAAAGATGCCTATGTCGATGTCCCTGTTACTGACCTCGGTGACGAGCCCGACGAGCCCGCCCAGGCGTCAGAGCAACAGGGCCAGGCTTCCGAAAACGTAGCTGAACACGCCCCCCTTGACGCTCCCGCCACAGCTATCAGTGACGAGCCCGAGCCCGTTTCGGAACGACAGCTACAGCCTTTAGAAGACGTGGCTGAAGATGTTCCGGCCAACATTCTTATCGCTGCTCTTGAAGATGAACCAACTCCCTCTGCGGAACCAAAGTCACAGCCTTCCGAAGATGCAACCCAGGATGCCCCTGTCGACATCCCTATTTCAGCCGCCGATGATGTTACCATTGCGGGACCGGAGGAGTCAGTAGAGCCAACGTGGGCGCTAAAGCCATCTAAGAAAGATAAGAAGAAGGCGATGAAGAATCGCGGGCCTCCAGTCGAGGAGGATACTGCAGCAGAACAAAAGCCACAGCCTTTGGAAGACGGAGTTAAAGAAGCCCCCGTCGACATACCCATTGCGGCTATCGATGATGCCGCCGTTGCGGGATCCGAAGAGTCAATTGAGCCAACATGGGCGCTGAAACCCTCAAAGAAGGACAAGAAGAAGGCGAAAAAAAGTCGCGGAGGTCTTGTTGAGGATATTGATGTAGTGACATCAGACTCTCCCGAATCTGCTGCTCTCGAGCCCGCTGCCGAGCAACCGCCTTCTGAGGAGGTTGTTAAAGATGTCCTCAACGATGCCCCTATTGCTACTCTAGGTGATGAGCCTGCCCTAGCCGCTGAACCCGAAGAGCCACCGGAGTCAGCCGAGCCAACATGGGCGCTTAAGCCTTCAAAGAAGGACAAGAAGAAGGCGAAGAAGGGTCGTGGCGGCGCAGTGGAGGAAAACACTCCAGTGGAGCCACTCGACTCCCCAGAAGCTGCAGCAGAACATTCGCCTTTGGAAGATGTAGCTAGGGAAGCTCCTGTAGACATTGCTACCACCGTCTCCGACGAGCCCGCTCCCACGGTAGAACCCGAGGAGCCATTGGAGCCAACATGGGCGCTAAAGCCATCGAAGAAAGACAAGAAGGCAAAGAAGGGCCGTGCAAGCCTCATTGAGGAGGATAATACTGCTGAAACAATAACCTCTCCCGAACCTACTACGGAAACGCAGCCACAGCCTCTAGAAGACGTAGCTGACAATGCCTCACGTGTCGACGTTCCTACTGTTGTTGCCGCCGTTGACGCGCTTACTGTTGACGAGCCAGTCGTTGAAGAGCCAGTCGTTGAAGCTCCAGTCGTTGAAGAGCCACTCGTTGAAGCTCCAGTCGCTGAAGAGCCAGTCGTTGAAGCGCCAGTCGTTGATGAGCCAGTCGTTGATGAGCCAGTCGTTGATGAGCCTACCGCTAAGGAGCCTGTTGTTGATGAACAGGTCATTGATGAGCCCGCCCCCCCCGCACAACCTGACGAGCAATTCGAGTCAACGTGGGCTTTGAAGCCATCAAAGAAAGACAAGAAGAAGGCCAATAAAGCTCGTGGGGGCCTGACTGAGGACACTGCTGTAGAGCAACCTTTGGAAGACTTGGCTAAAGATGCAATCCCCATCGACACTCCTCCTGCAGCTCTCGGCGGTGACAAGCCTACTCCTGATGAACCCCTCCCCGCTGAGTCCACCCCTGCTGAGCCTACCACCGCTCCAGAATCCGAAGAGCCTTTAGACCTATCTGAGCCAACATGGGCACTCAAGCCATCTAAGAAAGATAAGAAGAAGGCTAAGAAAGGCCGCGGAAGTCCAATTGAAGATGCCACACCAGAGCAACAAGGGCAGACTTTGGAAGACATAGCAAAAGAGGCTCCAATCGACGTGTCTATTGGTACTGTCGACGATGTAGCCTTGCCTGACAAACCTACAGCTGATGAACAGACGCCCTCGGTACAACCCGAAGACCAATCTGAGCCGACTTGGGCACTAAAGCCGTCCAAGAAAGACAAGAAGAAGGCAAAGAAGAACCGCGGAGGTCTATTCGAGGAGGGAACTGCTGCAGAGCAACAACTAGAGCCTTTGGGAGATGTGGCAAAAGATGTCCCCGTCGATGCCCCTCTCGGTGATGAGCCCGTTATTGGAGACACCGCCGCTGTTGAGCCCATTGCTGTTGAGCCCACCGCTGCCGAGCCCAGCGCTGTCGAATCCATCACTGTCGAGCCCAAAGCTGTAGAGACCACACCATCCGCAGAGACCGAAGAGGCGTTAGAGTCATCTGAGCCGACCTGGGCGTTGAAGCCGTCTAAGAAAGACAAGAAGAAGGCGAAGAAAAACCGCGGCATAGCTGAAGAGGATACTGCTCTAGAGCACCAGACAGAGCCTTCGGAAGACGTTGCGAATGACATATCTGTCGAAACTCCCCTTGCTACTCTCGGTGACGAGCCTGCTCTTGAAGAGTCCGTCACCGTCGACACCACCCCCTCTGCAGAGACCGAAGAGCCATTAGAGTCATCTGAGCCGACCTGGGCGCTGAAGCCGTCTAAGAAAGACAAGAAGAAGGCAAAGAAGAACCGTGGCCTACCTGCGGAGGATTCTGCCGCGGACCAACAGGCAGAGCCTTTGGAAGATGTTCCAAAAGATATCCTCGTCGACACTTCACTTGCTACTATTAGTGATGAGCCCACCCCTAGTGAGCCCGTGCTTGCTGCAGAACCCGAAGAATCATCAGAGCCAACATGGGCACTGAAGCCATCAAAGAAAGAGAAAAAAGGAAAAAAGGCTCGAGGTGTCCCGAACGAGGATACTGATGTAGAGCTGCCTAGCACTGCTGAAGTACAGGTGCCTGAACCTTCAGCGGACGGCGCTCTCGTAGTCATTGAAACACCCTCAAGTGCCCTCGATAAAGAGCCAACCGCGCCTTTGGAAGCCGCCGAAGAACAGACTGAGCCACAATGGGCGCTGAAACCTTCGAAGAAAGACAAGAAAGGAAAGAAGGCGGCCCGTGGCGTCGAAGCGTCGGTTCCATTTGAGGATACCCCAACAATCATTGACCCTCCTACCTCTGCGCTTGACGAAGAGACTACTGCTCCAGTGGAAGAAGCCGAAGAGCAGATCGAATCTCAATGGGCGCTAAAACCCTCAAAGAAAGACAAGAAAGGGAAAAAGGCAGCTCATGGAGGTCAAACTTCGGATCCAATTGAAGACACTACAGTGGAGCAGCCCACCCTCCCAGAGGCTCGACACTTGGAAGATACGCCTCCAGTCGTAGATACGCCTGCCAGTGCACCAGTAGAACCCGAAGAGCCGGCCGAACCTGAATGGGCCCTCAAACCCTCGAAGAAAGACAAAAAGGGAAAGAAGGCAAAGAAAGTATTCGAAGACCAGGCCTCAATTTCGGTTGAGGACACAACTCCGCCGCCTGAAGATTTAACGCGAGACGCCCCCATAATCGTCGATGCGCCAGTGAATGCCCTTGAAGACGAACTGGTTGCGCCTGTAGAATCCGAAGAGCAAGCCGAACCGGAATTCGCACTCAAGCCATCGAAGAAAGACAAGAAGGGAAAGAAGGCAAAGAAAGCACAGGAAGACCAAGCCTTGAGTTGGGCTGACGAGGTTGCGGAGGCTGCTGATGATTCAACGAAGGACACCCCCCCAATTGTCGACACGCCTGCAGAATCGGAAGAGCAAATCGAATCGGAATGGGCGTCAAAATCATCAAAGAAGGACAAGAAGGCGAAAAAGGGAAAGAAAGCATTCGAAGTTGAGGGCACACCTGAACCAACCGAAGATTTAGCGAAAGATGCTCCCTCAATCGACAATACACCGGCGAGATCTGAAGAACAAATCGAACCAGAATGGGCACCAAAACCTCCCAAGAAAGACAAGAAGGGGAAGAAGGGGAAGAAAGCGTTTGAAGTTGAGGGTACGCCTGAGCCATCCGAAGATTTAACGAAAGATTCCTCGCCAATCATTGATGCGCCTGTTGAATCTGAAGCGCAGGTTGAGTCGGAATGGGCGCCAAAACCATCGAAGAAAGACAAAAAGGGAAAGAAGGGCAAGAAAGCATTCGAGGCTGAAGGCACACCTGAACCATCCGAGGATCTAACGAAAGATATTCCAACAGTCGTCGACATGGCTGCTGCTTCTCCCAACGACGAGCAAGCCGCGTACACAGAGTTTGAGGAGCCTATGGAGGAGGCGTGGGCACTGAAGCCTTCCAAGAAAGACAAGAAAGCGAAGAAGGCCCGCGAAAGCCAGATGTCAACTCCCCCTGTAGACATTGACGATGAAGCTACTTCGCAAACTAAAACTGTTGACGGATTTGAGGCTGGCTATAAGGAAGAACAGTTAGCTTTGGCAAGGCAGTTGCAAGCAGAATTCGGATCAGGAGCGCCGAAGACTAAAAAGTCCAAGAAGTCTCGCGGCGGAAGCCAACCCTCCGCACCCTCGACACCTATTGACGTTGAGCCTGCTGAGCCTGAGAGTCTTGAGAGTGCTCCACAGCCCAGATCTATCGACGGCCTCGAGGTTGGCTATGAAGAGGACCAGTTATCTCTCGCAAAACAACTGCAGGCTGAGTTCGGAGCAGGCAGTAAGAAGTCAAAGAAGGGGAAGAAGTCTCGCGGAAGCCAAGGCTCAATGCCATCTACGCCTATCGAAGCCGAACCTGTTATTGAGACCGCTGGGGTTGAAAGCATTGACAGTGTTTCTCAACCAAGAGAGGTTGACGGACTTGAGGCTGGATACAAGGAAGACCAGCTATCTCTCGCAAAGCAATTACAAGCTGAATTCGGATCAGGCAGCAAGAAGTCTAAGAAAGGGAAGAAGTCTCGCGGGAGTGAAGTTTCAACACCCTCTACACCTGTTGATGTCGAAAGCTTCGAGAGTGATCCACAACCAAGAGCTATCGACGGCCTCGAGGTTGGCTACGAAGAGGACCAGTTGGCTCTCGCAAAGCAATTACAAGCTGAATTTGGGCCAGGCGGTAAGAAGTCAAAGAAGGGCAAGAAAAATCGCAGCTCTTCCGCAACGCCAAAGTCAAACTACGAAACTTACGAAGAGGAGCGACAGAGTTTCGAGCCCGAAGCAGCCGCAGTGGGCTCCCATCACGAAAAGCCTAGGGATCTCGACAATTCGCCAATCCACGGGGCAACCGAAGTGCCACAGGACTTTCAAAATGTCAGGTCGGTTGAAGTACCTGAGGGGATAGAAGACAACTCTACAATTGAAGCCATAGTCGGAGCAGCAGCGGCTCTAGGAGCCATTGGGGTCGGCTCAGCAATCAAACATGCAGTCGAGACCCCAAAAGCCCTAGAAGTTCTAGAAGATAAATTTGCCCACGACATTGTTGAGGTACCAAAGGAAGACTCGCAAGATCCTAGATCTCTCGATGTGCAAGAATACTCCGAAGATACCGCGGTCCCTCAAGTGGTAGTCGAAGCACCACGAGACCTGCAAGAATCTAGATTTATTGATGCTACAGATACCCCCGAAGCGATCGAGACACCAAGAAATTTGCAAAACTTCGAGTCCCGAGATCCCGAAGAGCACACGGCCATGATACATCAACAAGAAAAGCCGGAAGCCTTGGAAGAGCTTGCCAATCCATTATCTTCACAGAATGTCATGGCAGACAGAGAGATTAGTAATCCGTCGCATGTTTCATCTGACTATCTGAATCGTGAACCTCCATGGTACACTCCATCCCGACTGCCCGTCGTGCTCGAGGAGGATATGCCCGACAACAAGAAGGCTTCCCCGCCTCAGGAACACATACCTTTCGGAGATCGAAGCAACGATGACTTAAATCGCGACAGTGCCTACGTTGCCGAGTCCCCAATAGCTACTTCAAGGTCGCTTGCAGCAGATCATGAATATACGAGAGACAGCGGTGTTCACCTCCAAGAGCGGAGCCGTAGCCGTACTCCTGAGAGGAAGGCGTCTCCTCCGCGAACACCGGCAGCAGTGTCTGACGACGCACTCGCACGGCTCTCATGGCCGCCTGTGAATGATGCGGATGAGACTGTGGATCTCCACAGGCCAAAGTCCCGTAAGGTCCAGGAACAGTCACGGCTTCCGCCTTTAAGCTTCCCGCCTCCTGCCATTGGAGCGGCGGGTGCTGGCCTAGCTGCTGCCAGAGGTTACGACAAATTGTCTCGCACTAGTAGTCCTGACATTCGCAGGTCGTCCGCTGGTACTCCGGAACTTCGCAGATCGTCTGGCGAGATCAAACGTATAACAACTCCACATCGCATAGAAACCCCACGGAGCGTGAGCGATCGCAAAACTCCAGACATCAATCGCCTTCATACACCAGATCAGGTGCGAAGTCGACCTGTGAGTGCGACTAGTAGTAAATTTTCGTCAGGCACGCCTCCGCTCCGCCGTAGCGACCGGAAGACTAGTGGGGACCTAAGGTCTCTGAGCCAACGGAGCCAGCCGAACCTTGACGAGGCAGCTCGGGAAGCTAAACACAGCCTTACAGGACCCAGCACCTCCGACATAACCAACCCCATCGCAAACGAAGGCCGCGTCCGAGTGAAGGACATGGCTGACGTCTACGTGAGTTTATATGATGATAGTGCCATGTATGAAATAAATACTGATGATATTCAGGATGGCTACGGCGAAGGGCGCATTGGTTCGCCAAGGTCCCCAACCCGACCGCACAGTATGCGCCGCAGACAGAGCATGCAAGTCATCGACCTCGAAGCAAGACTTGAACAATTAGCAGCAGAGAATCGCATGTTGGCCGAGGCCAAGGAACAGGCGGAATCCAACCTTCACCTGTCGCAGCGCGCGACCTCCGATCTCGCAGATCGCGATGCGGAAATCGATACATTAAAGCGCACGCTCGACTGGTTCCACAAAGAGGTTGACCGGCTAAAGGAAATAAATGAAGGGCTTACGAGCGCAAATGTCACGATCGGACAGCAGCATGATAATCGTTATACCCAACTTGAGAGTCAACACGCGCAGGCTACAAGGGAGCTTGAAGAGGAGCGACGCGCACACGGCAATCTATCCGAAGGCATGGCAGTGATTATACAAGGCAAGGTTCAGGAAGAGCTGCAGCACAAAGACCGCGAGCTTGAGCAGTTGCGCGCCGAACTCGACTCAGCGCGCGAGCAAATCAAAGAGATGCAACGTCAGATCCTGGCCTCCAAGTCCGAGGATGCTTCCTTCCTCGTTGTCCGCAACGAGGACTACTTTGACGACGCCTGCCAGAGACTCTGCGAGCACGTATCGCAGTGGATTCTCCGCTTCTCCAAGTTCAGCGACATGCGCGCATGCCGATTGACATCGGAGATCAGCAATGACAAGATCATCGACCGGCTGGACAACGCCGTTCTCGACGGCTCCGATGTCGACGACTACCTAGCCGATCGCGTGCGTCGCCGTGACATCTTCATGTCCATGACCATGACCATGATATGGGAGTACATCTTCACACGCTACCTATTCGGCATGGACCGCGAGCAGCGCCAGAAGCTCAAATCCCTCGAGAAGATGCTCCTCGAGGTCGGCCCACCCGCCGCTGTCCACCAATGGCGCGCAACGACGCTATCTCTCCTCGCGCGCCGTCCCGCCTTCGCCGCACAGCGCGATCAGGACACCGAGGCCGTCGTCCAAGCCATCTTCCAGACCCTCAGCACCATCCTCCCGCCCCCATCAAACCTCGAGGAGCAGATCCAGGTGCAACTTCGCCGCGTCGTCCGTGTCGCAGTCAACCTGTCCATTGAGATGCGCTCCCAGCGCGCACAGTACATGATGCTCCCACCGTTGCAGCCGGAGTACGACGCCAACGGCGACTTGGCGCGTGAGGTCGCCTTCAATGCTGCGCTGATGAGCGAGAAGGTCAGCGCAGGCGGTTCGAGAGGTGCGCCGCAAGTGAGCGGCGAGGAGAGAGAGGAGGAAGGCGCGATAGTACAAGTCGTACTGTTCCCGCTTGTGGTGAAGCAGGGTGATGATGAGGGAGTGGGAGAGGAGGAGATTGTAGTATGCCCGGCTCAGGTGCTCGTTGCGAGACCAAGGGAGCCGGGATCGAGTGTTGGGATGAGGGGAGGGAGGAATGCAAGCCATGCTAGCATTCCGGTTAGCTCGGCTATGGGAAGTGAAATTTAGTGTGATGGGGAGGAGGAAAAAATGTGATGATGATGACGGATGGATAGGAAGACGGACGGATGGGACGTGTTAAGATATTTGTTGTTTTGTTGTTTTGTTGTTTTGATTTTAGCTGGCGTTGGGTGGATACCTGTATTTGAGCCCTCTCTTTTTTGTGGTTACAGAAGGGAATTGGGTATAAGATAGTTTCCTTTAGCGTACGTTGATATTGATATTTTATGTTTACTGTGTATTGCTCTGTCCTCGTTTTGCCATGACAGGCCCTGCCTCCCCCCTCGCCCATCACATATATAAACCCCATCCTCAGCACGACGAGAAAATCTACATATCCTTACGCTTTGGATGCGTGCGGATCTGTCAACCATGGTATTGGAGACCAAAGCAACACGTAACACGCCGAGCCCTGCGCACTGCTCCCATTCGCAGCCAGTATAACCACCGCTGCCGCCCAACATTCGAGTTGAGGGGTCCAGAGCCGTTCTGCAAATTTGCCATTATGTATTATCATAAGGGAACATCATTCGGCATCCTCCACTCTGCAACTCTTCTATTCCGAGTATACCAACAGCTTACAGTCCCTTATCAGCCATAGACACGGATGATATCCTGTTTACTTCCTTCCACACAGCTACCGTGCAGGTACCGTTTGAGATGACGATGATGGCAATGAGATACGTTGCATTGGACGACTCTTACGCTTTACTAGGCTCACCTGGGTTCTCGCTCCCAGCGATTTCGGCAGTGCCGATTGTCGACAACAGCAGAGCGCAGTGACAGTAGTACCCGTGACGGTGAGAATGTGCCCCTACTATGGGGGAAGACCTCCAGCTCCCCGTCGTAGCAAAGTGCGGCAACTTGCTCCTGGATCTGCGCAAGGCAGCATACGCGGGTAGATCCCGGCAGGGGTACACCGATAGTAGCAGCAAGATCTAATCTGAGTGCTTGTCATTATCCGCCTTTATACCGGTAGATAATATTTACTCTGTTGCTCGTTGTTTTGGAGAGCATGGCCCCTATATCAGCGAATGCATACGACTAGTATATACCTTCGGAGGGAGACGCCTGGGTGTCAAAAATTGAGGTCCAGTTGTGAAACTTCATGGCTAATATGGCATAATACAGGTGAGGCTGTAGAATCCTTATTCCCACGTCAAAATCACACATGGTAGTAGTATTTGGCAATACTCGGGTTCTGATGTTCGCATTTATCTTCTGTCTCCATCCCCGCCCAACACTTCTTCCCCTCAACCCCCCAGTCCCACGAGGGAGGTCCAGCCCCAAGATTTTTTTTTAAACAAGGACAAAGAAGAAGACGGCAGTAGCTATATATATCCGTCGATCAGGTTCAAGCTGTCAGACCGGCCACAAAATTAGGCCCCGCAAATCCAAAGATTCTATAGGACGGGATGACAACATGCCTGGGATTTCAAAATCAGTGCAGTCTCAAGAACGGGTCTACTTCTACCGTACCTCTAGGTTCTCGGTGACGGTTGAGATGCATCGACAGAAACACCCACGACGGTGAGAATAAACCTCTCAATAGTTGTTGAGCCCACCTTTGCGACCCAGTACTACGATGCAGTGTCATCGTCCGCTTACGAACGACACGGCAGCATAAGATGGCTGTCTTTTGTTTCGCAAATGTTAGTTGGAGGTAAGAGCAGGGAAATTATCTCTATAAAGAAGAGAGTACAAAAGTGAAACGTCTCCAACACATGTTGACTCTCCCCGCCCTATCAACCTTATCAGGGGAATACCCGACTACTATCAGGTACGCGAAAATATAAAACACCACCACACACACAACAGCCAAACCTGAATAATTTCCCCCTTCAACCGCATCATCAACCACTCTCAATAATATATAAAAAAGAGCAAAAATATAAACTCCCTCGGGTGGGGTCGAACCACCAACCTCTCGATTGCAAGCAGATTTACTATTTAACAGTCGAACGCGCTAGCCATTGCGCCACGAGGGATTGTTAACCATTGAGCTAAAGCTCCTGGGATTGATGGGCGCTCAGATGCTAAAGGTTATTTACTGTATGGAGGGTAGTTTTGGAAGCGGAAGTGGATATGGATATGGACACCAGGTGGAGATTTTACGTAATCGTGATGGGATAGTGATGGATTTGAGGTTTGGTATCCTCCTATCTGCTCATCACTATAGATGCCGAACTCACTCGTCCCGGAATGCGTATAAGGAGCGCAAGAAGTCTGATAGGAGGATGAACTCGCTCCGTCACTAATGAGCCTCGTCACTGACATTTCCGTACAGGCAGTGCTAACTCGGCTCACGAGTTCAGTAGGCACAAATCACGAGTTCGACGCAGGAAGTCACCTCTCATTCTACAATTTCGACGATCTACAAAGCAAGAGGGCTTATCTGGTGCCATCTCATTTACCAGGGCTTACCAGGAGGACCATACTGTACATGCCTCCTCCGAGCCCATTGGTTACATTTTAGAGTATCTAGTGCAAAGCCCCTGCTCTGTTGATATTTGATAGGCATACGTGCATCTGCTCCAGTCCTTGTAAGAGTATTTGGTCCTATGGGAGGCTCAGAACTAGGGAAATGCGGCTCTCCAGGTGCATCAAAGTAAATTAATCGACTTTCCCAGAGGTCATTAAGATGCACATGCTCTAGTTGCCCCATGTGCTTGACTAGGTAATCAAATACCAGGCGAAACTCGCCTGAATAAAGGTGTATGTCTTCCATCTCTATGCTGTTAAGCTGCACCTGGCGTAGAAAGGAAACAAGTGTAGCATCAGAAGTCCTAATTCCCTTTAGAATACATCGCTTTAAAAGTGGAAATCGGCATGACTGTGTAACGCGGTCGAAAAAGCGCTGCTCCTCGGATATCGCATTGGATAAGTTAATTGTGCGTAACCTGTACTAGTAGAGGTGAAGATTTTCAAGTACAGGACTGCAATGTTGTAGGAATTTGCAGACTGCAATCGTATGTCGTTCGCCATTTGCGAGAGCTTGCATTTCCTCGCTTTCTTCGCTTTCCTTCCTTCCTAGCTCATATACCATATGGTGCGATAGGCTTATTGATAGCTGCTTTAATTGTTGCAATGAAGCGGATAGATTGAGTTCCCCAATTGTCACTAGTCGATCAAGTGATAAACTGCAGCAAGTGACACTACTGAAAACGTCGAGAGACTCAATAGGAAGTTCGCTCGCACTTAGTGCTTGCATGGTAGCCTCAAAGCACTCTCCTGCAGTCTCCCAGACGCTCTTCCAATTGCAACTATCGTTTGTCAACCTATGTCCTTCATACTTGACCCCATCTTCAATCACTAAAGATATAGATGGTGGGTAGCCATATGCTAAGCCGAGACGCAAATTCTTCATAGTCTGCCCAAGGAGCATAGCAGTATCTTTTGGATTGCGAGATTTTGGAAGGCCAACTAAAGTGGGATGCTCAAGGAGGCAACCAAACCCCTGCCATTGTGTCATAAAGATAGCCTGGTGAAGCTGCTCGCTCGAACTCATCGTAATCGTCTTGTTACGGAAGTGGCTTCTGAAAATTTCTTGAGATGACTTGGCACTGACTTCACGACCCGTTAATCGAAGGCTGCATGTGTCAGAAAGCACGAATAGATTGACAATGTTCTCCATAACCTCCACCGGAATGCCATCAAGCCTTGGGCGTAAATCCGTCGTAGCAGCTCAGGCGCTTGTCAAAAGAGAATACTATGGCAAATAGACTATGGGGTTGATATGTCGAGACGATTCAGAGTAGTTTGCCTAGTTCGAGGATCAAAACCAACAATGACGTGGATGTTAGTTGTCGCGAACGTTAGCTCGTGTAGTGTGGGCGGAGTAGTGGGGTTCTGTTGGAGTCCCCTGTACATATGTTGGTTTTCCAACTTGCTAGCTTGGCTCGCAGGTGGCGAACGCCAATTGAGAATGCGTGTGAATGCGGGTTTGGTTATGCCGGCACAGGTCAAAGCAGTCCATATGATGGTATATTAGTTGTGGTTGCTCTGGATTGAGGGATGAGCGTGCCCTTTGCGTGCGGGTAGGGGTTATACAAGCGGCGATGTGAAGAATTGGCAGAGGAGAAGGGTATGAGAAAGGTTACGGACGCTGGATGAACACTTCAGTTTTGCGCAAGTGAAAGCAACACGACAGGGACAGGGCGGAGATATTTCACCCCTTGAGCAACCTTCAGATCCTCATAATCCCCATCTTATTAACTTCAAAAATTCCCATCTACCCTTCAACCCCCATCTAACCACAGCTACGTCTCACAAGCATATAAAAGCCTAGCCCTTCCCCTCCCCGAACCCCCAGGGGTAGCAATACCAAAAAACAAACGAACATGTCAACTTGAGAAACTCAGAAAGAGCAGGTAATACGCATACATGGATCTTAGCCAAGTAATGATCGGGGACAAAATAGAAGTCTATACATTACCCGACTGCAAAAGGGCGGCGAAGTCTTGTGGAGAATCTTTCTATCAACTTCAGCATTCTCATCTATGCTCCCCCCCTTCTTTCCCTCAGCACTTCCCATCCCAATATCCCTCACCCCACCACAGCCAGCAACACTCTAAGCCGCAAATAAACCCCACTCGCGCCATCCACCTTTCCTCGACAACTCAATCACAAGCACGACAGATAAAATGAGAACGTTCTGGAACCCAGTGCCCTGCACACACGCTTATATATAATTATCTCAGCTTCACTCCAGCCGTTCTATCATCAATAGCAATCACAATGACACCTCCACATGGGCCCCGCTGGTGCCTGCTACTAGCTAAGTTCACCAAAACATTTCAGCACACTCTATCCACTTAGTAGCTAGTTGTGAGTATGCTGAAGTAAATGGTGACGGTGGGATGAGGCGGCAGTGACAGTAGTGAAGTGGTGACAGAGAGCGAGCGAGAGAAGGCGGCAGTGACAAGAAAACTGGTGACAATAGTTTGGTGAGTAGGGGGGTGGGTCTCGGAAAATAATGGATCTATAGAAAGTTAAAGACGTTCTCAAACGACCGAGCTCCCCCGACATCGTCGTCGACAAAGTGCCGAAAGGCACAGTCTTGTTCTCCGGGGTCAAGAGGTCGCAAGTCAGGGATTGCATCCGAGAGCTTGCTGAAAATATCGGGAGGGGTTGGTCCCCCCAAGGCAGTGTTGAGGTTATGGCTGTCACTCGGTGTATGCATCCAAGCGTTGTTTGAATCATAGCTAGGGTGAGGCGCGCTTAAGATCGAATTGGAATGATTTAGAGGGGAAACCACTTTAGTTGCGTGAGACCTGCTTGGCCATCGTCGACATACTGCGTTATGCTCTTGCGACGAAGTGCTCTCTAGTAGGTGGGTTACCACCCACCAGCTTTGTTCTCCTTTATTTCCACTTCAAGTGTGAAGGTAATTCCCTATGGCACTTGTAGGCTATATAGAGAAGAGTGACATAGTGATATCCGGATTGTCTAAGCAGAGTATAAATCGCATGAAATGGGAAGTGGAATTATTCATTTAAAAGGGTCTAATTCTCCGGAACTAAGATGCACTAACAAACGCGGAAGACCCTAGCGCCAGTTCAGCTCGTGTCGATGCCAACGTATAGTCATCTCTCCTCCCTCAGAAAATAGTTTACTAAACTTCCAACATAATACTTCGCAGAACTGAGCAAGCATGCTAGCTGGTGACGCAATCTAGCAGTAACGAATGCAGAGAGATGATGCTCTGGTATCTAGGCAAATATCCCAAGCGCAGCGCGTTGTCTTTAAAGGTGTAAGCACAGTTGAAGACGCTCACCTTGTCATTATCTCGACGGACGCAGATTCGACATCAGCTAAGCCCGGTCTCAAGAGAAATAACAGAATGCCCAAAATCAATCCTAACTCGCTCCGTCGGAAGAGAACGCCCTCGAAATGTTTTCAAAACCAAACTTAGCGCCGTCATCCCTTTTTTATCCATCGCAGATCTTCCCGTTCACATTCTTCTATCCAGTGCTTTCCCGATCCACAATTGGCACAGCGATTTGAGTTCATCCTCCGTTCACGGGCTTTGTAAACTGTCTCCAGGCTTGCATAGCAGTCAGGGAGTAGATGCTGATTATCGCATCTATAGCACTTGATTCCCGATCTCTCTCTATAAGTGTTGGAGTTTCCAAAGCTGGTTACGCGGCGTCCCATCTTCTCTTGCCCGGCATTCCCTCGACTAGCAAATTTTAGATCGGGAACAAATGGTTTTCTAAATTTTGGTTAGTTCCCAGCGCTGGGTGTGAGAGGATTACAGAACTCATACCCTTTTTTCTTGTCGATCTCTTCTCGAAGCCGCCGTAACGCATTCTCTCGCCCTTCTCCATATATAATCGGTAGGAACACACCGAATATGCCGAATAATGAGTAGACTTTGTCCTCATCTTTCATTGTCAATCGGTTTACCGCCCAGGACATGCGCTTAGCGACACTGAAATCAGACAAGGGACCCCCTCGAAGGGCTTTGGCCGGAACTCCCGTTGTCTCGCAGATATGTCGTTCTAGTGAGGCCTTATTGCCTAGTAGCTCTCCCTCCTTGGAGAAGAAATCGACTGATGACGGCGCAAGAAGCTCTTGCAAAGTCCAGCCTCGAGTGAACCATTCGCTCTTCTGAAATGTCGATTTCCAGGCCTTATCGGACGAGTCGGCCGAATAGGTGTGAGGTCGCGAAACATCACCCAGGTAAACATAGCATTTGACCGCATTCCGGTACCAGCGAAACATCGAGTTGATAGCTTCTTGAAGTTCAGTACTATTCGATTTATCGATGCAGCAGGTGTCCACCCAAAAGTATTGCAGGCCGTTACGCTTAGCTTGTTCGCCACAGAACCGTATCTTGCTATAGCCAGCCTTGCTCTTGCCCGTACCATCTATTAAATCCTTGAAAGTGGCTTCCTCCGCTCCCCATCTATGCGAAAGTATAGCATACTCTGGGATGTCGCACTCGAGATTCTCCGTCAGGCTGAAATCGCCGTTGTTGTTATACCGTAGCAGACGCATTGTTAGACTAGGCTCTATGATCGCAAGAGAGAGGATCCTCGGGAGTTATTGAATCGTCGAGTTGGCATCGTTGGCGGGTTGGGTGAAGGTTTGAGAGAAGATGTCAACTTGAGGCTGTGGGCTCTTGGCAACAGCATCCAACACATCGCTGCATCGTTATGCATCATTTTTAAGCGCATAAGCCTTGTCATTCGCTTGAGCTCACCGCAATAATTCTGAAAAGTCATAGTTGACATAAGATATTCAAAATGTATGCTCGAATGAACCATGACTTATTCTGGTTGCTGAAGGGAAAGCTGAAGGGATAGGAAAGTGGATGATTGATTTATTGATTTGTTCAATTTAACGCCCCATTCCAGCAGCCTTAAGGCCGCAAATAATACGAGAAGGACACGGGATGGCTCCGTCGATTTTATTACTTTTGAAGTGACGGTGGTATGCGCCGGGATAGTAGGGAGAGAGTGGTGAGAGGGTGAAACGACAGCAGGTCGGTGACAATAGATGGTATAGTAGTAACAAAAGCATCGTTTTCGACAAATTACATCCGAGCATTGTCCCCCCCGCCTTTGTCACCCGTCCTTCGAATAAAAGTCCCTTTGTTAGCCCAGCTCTCCTCTCCCGCGCTTTCGCCTTGTCATCTTCCGTCTTTTCTCCTGGCTTGCGATTGATTCTTGAGCAGTCTGTCATACCCTTTTAGACATGTGTTTGAGAAGGGGGCTTAACTCATTTGGTGAGCTAGGTAAGTTTACAAGTATGCCAACCCGCTCTGGGAATCGCCACACTCTCATGTTATGATTCTACCAGACTTTGATTTGGAAGACATGGGAAGAGTAGTCTTGTATAAATTGCTGGGGTTATATATGCGGCTACTCTATGAGGAGTTGTCGTATTATAGGGGCATGAGAAGTGATGGGGTGGGAAGATTTACTCACTTTTGCGAAAATGCGAGAGGTTAGTGTGTTGTTAGGGGGGGGTATTATAATCACAATAAAAAGCACAATAATACGAAATAAAAAGAACCCCATCCTCCCTCATCCCCAGTTTGTCAAAAATACAAAGCAATAGAACCTATATAAAACCCCCAAGGGACATAGCAGGCTCTCCCTTCAAATATACCATCAACCAGAGCCATCCTATCGAGGGCTCTCACTCTAATATCGTAGCAACTACCTTCATACAGCCCGAGATGGAATGTGCTCAACCCAGGTGCGAGAAGTGTAACGAAAGCCAGGAGGGTAGTGACAGTAATAAAAAGTGGTGGCAGCAATATGCCGACGACAACATCATCGCGTTTAGAGATGGGAGAGAGGGGTAACAAATCTCACTGAAATAAACCCTGAATTTGTATCTACTTCTTCGCCTTGAGCATAGTGACCAGTGACTCGGCCATAGACTTGAACTCTACAGCCCTCCGTTCTGTCGGTTCTGCGATATAGTCCTCAGCCTAACCAGTTTTACAACAGTATGTTGACTATCCGGGCCAGACCGACCATTGCCCGGGCTTGCCGTGGATTATGTCTGGATGTGAAGGGAAGCGCGATCTTGCAGTGGAGGAAAGGGTTCATATATGCATGTATAGTATGAGAAGTCATCACAGGAGGGGGAGGGCGTGGGAAGCATCAGGAAAGTAGAAGAATTAATTATGGTCTCACTTTCTTTGTATAGTTCAGTGAAGTGGCTGTTGTTGTGCGTCGGTTCTCGGAGGGGGATATCTTGTGGCCACAATAAAAATATAAAAATATTAAGCCTCATCCCCTCCCCCTTTTCACTTCTTCGTCTCCGATAAACGAACTCACCCCAATATCCCTCCAGAGCACAAACAACCATTCCAGAAGATTTCATAAAGTAAGCATACACCTGGCCACCGAGGATTGCGCACTACAAGGCGCGGATCACAGCACGGTTCGAGCGACATAATGTTACCGACAAGCTTACCAGCGCTGCTAAAGAATATATCTTCCAGAAGAACCGCCTCGTAGATATCCGCCAACAGATCAAGGAGCAGGAGGATGCTCTTGTGGCGAGGCTGCAGCCTGTATCTATGGGATCAACTTGTCACCTCTCGTGCTGCCGTGGATGTTGGATTTTATACGGAGGTGACAGCATAGGAGTGACGACGATGTGGCGGCGGTGACAATAATACGGCCGCAACAGACGGCATACCATATATCGGCACCTGCTTAGCAAAACCCCAAGAAATAAACGAGCACACAGAACGCCAACCCGTTTCATTGGCGTTCCACCAACCTTCGGATCAGTAGACTATGCGTCTGGACGGGGGCGGGCGTATGCTTTTATATATGCGTCCACATCCACAATACGGTGAATGGGATTATGGTAGGAGGGGCGGGTGAGAAAATTGGGTTTTGGGGCGAGGGAGGGGAGCTAGTTGATATTTCGTATGTAAGAGGAAATGCATGATGGGGTTGTGCTGGATTTTTTTTTCGGTGAAATGCATCTTATAATTATAATCATAATCATAATCATAATCACAATAAAAAATATAAAACAAAAAAATAACCCAACCGCCCCTTTTATATCATCTCATTCCCGAACCTCTGTCCCTCATACCTCTCTTACCCTCTTCTTGTTTCTCCTCTCTATTCTTGTGGAAACAGAAGTTCATACCCACAAAAACAAGTTGATATAAAAACACCACCAGACCCAACGAACGACGGGCAGAGCATGAAAATTGATGCACTCGAACTTGGGATGACAGCAGCTGAAGTAAAGACATGTATCTATATACACGACTCCTATAAGGTTCTAATATCATTCTAGATCAGACTTTTCCGATCGCTGTGGTGGGGAGGGAGGATGATGGTGGCAGTGAAGCTGGGTGGTGAGAATAAACTGGTGCTGGGTGGTAGAGTAAAGTGGTGACAACAACGCATCAACGACAGCACAGCATTCTTGAATAAAGCAAGCCCTTCAACTACCCCCAACCCCACCGCATTAGCTCGAAACGTAGTTGCAGCACCAGCTCCCGAGATATCTGCGTTCGTTGCTGCATCTGCTGCTTCTTTTAAAGCAGCTGCACCCTCCTTTTGCTACTACGGTTATAGCCACCGTCTCTGCCCCCTGAGCTGCTCTGGCTGCTACTCCCGCCGACTCTGTTGTTTTATTTGCAGGCGTCCCTTGTCGTTTTATTTCCGGTTTCTGTGGCATCACTGGTATAGTTCTCGACTCCTTCCGTTGCGGCCCGTTGCCCATTTAACCCCATAACCTCAAAACCACCAGCCCACCGCTGAATATTCATCCACCCCCCAACACACCTGTTCCACCATGTTTCGATCTGTATTGAATGCCGAAGAAACGTCTTCTGAGCGGGCACGGAGGGGGGTTATATACACAGCCAACGGTCAGACTACGTACGAGGGGGAGCCGCGGAGATGGGGCGGGGAAGTGGGGAGTTAGAGATAAGAGGATGATATGGTCGTATCTATGCCGGGGGGGGGGGGGGGGGGGGGNAGGAGGGACGTGGCCGTATCTATGCTGGGGTAGGGTATGGTATAGTTAAGCTTTTTGTGGAGGGTGGAGGTGGTTGTGTTGTGTGTTGGTTCTTGGGGAAGGGGAGATGGATATATTGGAATTATGAAGAGATCACGGAATCTTTTGGATATCATAACAAAAATTACTCGATCATTCTTTCTCCATCTCTTCTGTCCCCTCGTCCCCCTCATCCCTATCATCTCTATAAACAATCCAGCCCCAAATACAGTCCCTTCTGTACCTCGCTGGGGTGCGAAGACCGACCTTCCAACCCCCCTGACGTCCGTCATCCATCCAGGGGATAGAAGGAGCTAAGGAGCCTCTATCTATGGCTCTGAATTTCTACACGCCAAGCCGTAACCACGTCCGAACAAGCCCCCAAGTTGTCGGGCAGGGGGCCCATTTTATATATCATAGTTGGGTTTCCCATGACCTACGTGAGGGGGTGTGCGATATCATGGTGAGAGAAGGGTAGTGACAGTAGACAGAGGGAACGGTGGGAGTCCATCGGGGACAGTAATATATCAACGGCGATAATATCACATCCACGGACCCGCTCAACCTGTTCATCCACCCACCAGCATGCCATCACACCAGCTCACCAGGACCATATTCACCCAACATCCACCCACAGCTCCTGGTTCCACCATGGCTCCAATATAATGCCGGTCGAAGAAGACCGTTCCTCGTCCGCGGAAGGGGGCTTTATATACTCTTACCCTCCCCAGCCTGGAGAAGCATTGAGGAAGCGCCTTGGGGATGGGAGATAGGAGATGCACCTACTGCACCTGGGAGTACTTTAGTTTTCTGCACTGCAATGTGCTGTGCAGCAAGCACACTGCACATTGTCCCCCTCATCCCCGATCTCCTCCCTCCTATACACACTTTACTGCTCTGGACCATCGTGCACTCTACATACTGCATAGCACAGCACAGCACAGCATAGCATAGCCCCTTTCCCCTCCTCTCCGCTCCGCTCCCCCTCCCATCTCTCTCCGATCCCCGGGTCTCCGTTTCCCTGTTCCCTCCCTTCTCCTCTCATCCCAGTTCTCACCCACGACGTAAGGCTCGCACGTGCACATTGCATTTCCCATCCCATCCCGTCCCTCAGCGTCATAGATAACAACACGGCATGGCATGACATGACATTCCCCCATTCCCTGTCCTCTCACGTGTAGAGATCGTCTATCTGTGTCTTTCCTTCCTTCTTCCTCTCGTACTAACACGCGACGTATTTCTCGCATATCTGTGCTGTCGTAATATAAGAAGTAAGAAGTGGTAGATAGATAGACAGATAGCACGTGGATTCGCGTTTTCCTTTTTTATTTTGATAGCTTGTTCAGCTCTGTCAGCTCCTCAGCCCTTCGTATCCCCCACGCGAATCTAGTAATCAATCTCGTGATGCTCATCATCCTTCGTACCGTCAGTCAGTATCTGCGCGGAGAAACCTTACCCGGGCAATAAAACCCACAACCCCCTCTCCATCAATCTCACATCCCATCCCCTGCAAAACAATTCCTATCTCCAACCCCAGGTACGTACCGCAACAGGGATTACCGTCAAAGATAAGACTAACCCCCTTCCGCGCACCCAGATACCACCCAACCCTGCTTTAGCACGCACCACCAACCACCGCTCTAACCCAACAGGGGATGGTGAGATCAACGCAGTGTGTGTGGGTACGGGTTCCTTATCTGCTGGGTGGGTTGGTGACAGCATTGAGTTACGGAGCTGACAGGGGGGGAGATAGAAGATCGGGAGGGGTCGGGTGATGGTGGTGGCGAGGCGGAGGGACGGGGAGGATCGGAAGTAGTTTTTTTTTGCGCGCGTGTGGGAAGATTCGGAGAGGGTATGGTATGGTAGGGTGTGGTGTATGGTGTACCTGTTTTTCCTACGCGTGAAGGCTGTGATGGGAGAGTATTGTGTATAGTTGTTTGTCCATATAGTTGTCGTCGCAGTCAAAGCCAAGTAAACACGTCAGACACGTGCTTCACCCTCCTTCCAAGCAAGCTTTTCCCACACATACCCAAATATCCACCCGCAAATTGGCAGTGCAATCCCCAATCCCATCCATGACTGCCCTACAGTGCCCAACTGCACCCCGTCACGAGAAGTGAGGAAGTACAGTCTACCCCCTCCACCCACACAAACACACACAAATACACTGGCACATCAAGGTATACTATACATCATACATCCATTTCAAGAAATCGAGGCGACGGCGCCGGGTGCGAGAAATGCTTAATTTTTCTCGGTGTGTGCGTGGGTGTGGAGCAGGGGAAGGGGCGAAAAAGGGTACGTACTGAATGGGAAGGGAAGCTTATCTCTGTCCACTGGGGGTGGGAGGATGGGCTGGGTCCACATGTGAGGAATACAACACAAGAGAATAGAACAGCCGCATCTTGGTTTTCGTAGAGGGAGAGGTGTAGGGAGAGTACTTTGGTTTGGCAGGTGAGTTGTATGGAGGGTGATGTACTGTTTATACTGTACTGACTCTATTGTAGTGTACCGTACGGTTTGTTGGTGGTAGAGTAGTAGAGTGGTCAACTGCACTCTCTCTTCTATGGGACAGGAACAGGAGTGGTGTGGTCGTATGTATGGGTGTATGGGTGGTAGGAGTTGCATAGGTGTTCACAGGAAGATACTTCGTCTTCTCCTACATTTATACTGCACAATAATGTACACACTGTTCCTCTGGTCATCTTCAGCACTATCCCACGAGTGGCACAAGCAGGATTGGAGAGGAGTGGTACAGGACAGTACCTCGCCTTCTCCTACATTTTATACCACATTCCCAAGTACACTCCCAAGTACTATGCTCTTACATAGTACTCTGCTGATATCTGCCCTCCATCCAACGAGTAACAGGAGCAGGATTAGAAGCAGGAGTGGTACGGGTGCTAATGAAAAGATACCTCGCTATATAATATATTTTGTACGACACCATCAAGTACCATCTCCCTACGACTACTTTACACTCACTTTATACTAATGCTAATCTCTTCCCCGTACTAACCAAACACAGCCATAGCGTTATCAGGACATCCCTCCGCCCAGCACGCACTAGAATACACCTTATCCTCGTCCTCTATCAGCCGCAACTCCCCCTCCCATTGGCTAGATCCAACAACCCTCGATTGGCCCTGAGTCGGTTTGTAAATCTCATTAGACGGCCAGAGTGGACCGACGGGAGTCCACTGTACTTGTCATTTCGCTGTGTTTTGTACTATCCAAACATGTACCTGTCTCTTCATTACACTCCATTACATTTCCACTTTGGCCGTTCTCCACCCTAACGGCAACTGTCTTCGATTCCCAGCCCTTCAACTTGTGAGGCTCTCGGTGTCTCTGTCTCTCTGTCTCTCTGTCCTCTCCGTCTCTTTCTTCCCTCCCTCTTCATCCCGAACAGTACGTACCTATACGTACTCTCCTCTCCTACCCAAGAACCAGGGATCGCCCCCCTTCTTCCCCCGTCCCCCACCAAGTGGCGGATCTGCCCACGCTTTGAATCTTGCAGGACATTTTAGTCCATAGTTATAGTAAAGTAACTAACTAAAGATACTCTACTCTATACTACTCTGCTCTTCTCTATGGGCCCTACGTCTAGAGTATACGTCTGCGCCCACGTCTACACCCACTCTCTACTCTACTCTACGTACTGGCGCTCGGGTAGACTACGATCTTAGCAAAAAAACACTCTACACTACTACGTACCGGGCTCCATACTCATTCCCATGCCTAACCATACCCATTCAATCCCTCTATCTCTCACCTCTCCCGTCCCTCTCCTGCCTTGTGTCTGACTGGTTCCTTTTCCAGCTCTCTCTCTATCTTTCCCCTACTCACACTACGCACTGCCCCCCATCTCCCAATCCCTCCAATCCCTCCTAAAACCCACCCAAACAACCCCCCAACCAACCCCCAATCCACCATCCACCATCCACTTCCTTCCCCCCCCAAACCCCATCCCGTCCACTACCGATACCGGGGACACCGGGACATGGAACGAAAGGAAGGAAAAAAGAAATCCACACCCCATCTACGTATTCTGCGCTCCGGAAAACCCCACAGATGCCACAGACTGAGATTGACCAAGCTAGGCCAGAAACCCAAACCTAGACCCGGCCCCCATCCCAAAGGACCCAATTGTCTAAATTCCCACCCATGGTGTTGTGCAGGGGGGGTCTGGCCTAAATACCCTTTCTCCTCCCCCTTCCCAAAACTCTCTTTTTTCTCCCCATCCTCGTGTGCTTTGCTGTTTGAGACCCTACCGACCTGACTGAGAAACCTGTCTCTGTCTTCGACCTCGATATTTACTCCGGCTTCACACATTTGCGACCAGAGCAACAATTTAACTAGGACGACGAAAAATTTACAATTCTCATATATTATTACTACTACTACTACTCGATCTCTCTTTCTCTGTGAGAAGAGATATCCCGACTGCAACTTCTTCCGTCACGTAGGACACGCATACGATATTACATATAACCCACCCGAAATTCTCACCCGCCACATCACATCCCGCCACTCAAAAGCACATTCTCACCTCGACGAATATTTTCGATTTCCCACGCAAAGGGCCTGCAAAGCACAAACCAAGCACAACCGCCACCCCACGCGTCCTCTCTGAGGGCATCCGCGTGTAGACATGTCGTACACCGGCATTGGGGCTCCCGTCCCCTTCAACGGCACCGAAGGCGATGGAGGAGATAGCAGTATGGCCTCCCGCCACCGTCCCCTCAATCCCCAATAACTAACATTTCTCAGCAACAACAAACCTAAACCAGTGGTACCAATCCGGCGACCAAGCCTTCATCATCGTCGCCTGCTGCATGGTCCTCCTCATGATTCCCGGCCTGGGCTTCCTCTACTCCGGACTCGCGCGCCGCAAGTCGGCGCTCTCGATGATTTGGGCGTGTATGGGCTCGTTCTCCGTCATCGTGTTTCAGTGGTATTTCTGGGGTTATTCGCTCGCCTTCAGCCAGAGTGCTACGAATGGGTTTATTGGTGATCTCACGCATTTCGGACTCATGAAGACGCTTGGTGCGCCGTCGCCTGGATCGCCGCTGATTCCTGAGTTGCTATTCTCTTTCTACCAGGTGAGCCGCCCAACAACATTCTAATTATACAAATAACAAGAACACCCAACTAACAACAACAGATGATGTTCTGCGCCGTCACAGCCGCAATCGTAATGGGCGCCGTCGCCGAGCGCGGCCGCCTCATCCCCGCCATGGTCTTCACCTTCTGGTGGGCAACCCTCGTCTACTGCCCCATCACCTGCTGGGTCTGGAACTCCAACGGCTGGGCCTACAAATACGGCGTCCTCGACTACGCCGGTGGCGGCCCCGTCGAGATCGCCTCTGGTTGTTCCGCCCTCGCCTATAGCATGGTCCTCGGAAAGAGACAGGAGAAGATGATGTTGAACTTCCGCCCGCACAACGTCTCGCTTATCACTCTCGGAACGGTACTCCTGTGGTTCGGATGGTTGGGATTTAACGGCGGAAGCGCATTCGGTGCTAACCTCCGCGCTGTCATCGCGTGCTGGAACTCGTGCTTGACTGCTATGGTGGCAGCTGCTACTTGGTGTCTCCTCGATTTCAGACTCGCAAGGAAATGGTCCATGGTCGGATGGTGCTCAGGCTGCATCTCTGGTCTCGTCGCCGCCACTCCCGCTTCGGGATTCATCCCCCTCTGGGCCTCTGTCCTCCTCGGCGTCGTCACCGGCGTCGTTGCTAACTTCGCTACCAAGAGTACGTTCCCCCTCATCTCCCCTCCCATCATCAAACATAAACTAACAGCACTCTAGTCAAATTCTGGATTCAAATCGACGACTCCATGGACGTCTTCGCCGAGCACGGCATCGCCGGCGTCGTCGGCCTCCTCTTTAACGCCCTCTTCGCCACCCCAACCGTCATCGGCCTCGACGGCGTCAACACCGGCGCCGAGATCGGCGGCTGGCTAATCCACAACTACCGCCAGCTCTACATCCAGGTCGCCTACATCCTCGCCTGCGGCGCCTACGCCTTCCTCATGTCCGCCATCCTCGCTTACGCCATCAACTTCGTTCCGGGCCTGAAACTCAGGGCGGACGAGGCGGCCGAGCTGCTGGGTATGGATGATGACCAGCTCGGCGAGTTCGCGTACGATTACGTTGAGGTCCGCCGTGATTACCTCGCCTGGACGCCCGCCAAGGAGGGTATGAGCCAGGTGGAAGAGCGCATCGAGCCTTCTGACCGCCACGGCATCAGGGAGCACGGCGAGATGGCGTCTCTGTCGGGCGTGTCGGGCGGGATTGAGAGTCGACGCGGCAGTGAGGGCGGTGCGGGGGGTGTGGGGAGGGGGAGCGCGAGTTCGGGGAATGGAACGCAGGGGACGCTTGTGGGTGGTAGACTGGGGGGAGTGGAGGAGGGTGTTGCGGTTGGGGCGGAGAATGAGAAGGTTGGGCTGGGGGAGGGGAGCGAGAGTGATAGGAGTGGAAGCCGCGGGGAGGGAGAGGGGAGGAGGAGCGGGTAGATGGTACGTGAGTACCGCCTTGCCCTTATCCTGTTCCGCTGAGCGGTGGTGAGGGGGGGAGGGGAGGGGGTTGTACATTTTCTGTGCGAGTACGGACGGGCGTCTTTACATCTTTTATTTTTTTCGAGCGGGTGTTCTATCTATCGCCATCATCGCCATCATTTTTTCGCAATATCCCGGCATATCTTTTTTTTTATATCATCATTATTTTCATCGGATCGGACCGGGGCTGGGGAGCATGCTTTGGGGGGAAGGGGCTTGCGATTCTGCACATATATATCCTGGGAGGAGGAGGAGGAGGCAAAAGGAAAGGGAAAGTGGGGGGAGAGAACGGGGAGGAGGAGTTCACTTTTCTGTTTTTTTCACAAAGAGATACCAAAAGCACAGTCAGTCGCTCTCAATATGGATGAGCGGGTTTGGTTTGGTGGGGGTTGGAGATCAAGTTGAACTTATCGAGGGGAGGAGAGGAAGAGAGAAGTTAGAATATAAAATGAAATCAAAATTAATATTACAATTCATCACATCACATCGTGTAAAGTGTAAAGTATGAAGTATTTTTTTATGTCTTTTAACCCTGACACCTCCCCGCCCTGGTAAAAAAAGGTGGGCTATATATAGGAACCACGAGGTGGGAGGGGCAAGGCACATAACGACACGCCACATATACTACAGGAACCAGTGTCATTCGGTAGTTCCATTCTATGTTGGGGGTGTATTGATATCCTTTGCATGGAGACGCCCATATTCCACGTCAGTAGCTGTATCATTTACCATCGACGGGGTGGTTATTTATACAAGAGGCTAAGACAAGGGGGGGGAAGGTGATTATTCAGATTCTTATATTGAGAGATATACCTCTTCACGCAAGAACGTAAAAATCACCTCCTGCGCCCTTGACATTTATCCCTCTCCTCCCACTCCCCCACCTTGTACAAACCTCGAGCTGGTTGGATGGGGTGGGATATATACCTCCGTCTCCCTGAGACTAAACTTCACTAGTAGACGGGTCAAATGTACACAAAGTGCGAACACATGGTAAGTTGTAGAGTGAGTTATATTGTTCTATTACCTTCGTAAGCCTTCTACAGTCGCTTGCAAAACTAGCTTCACCTTTGTGCAGGCCCAAAGGTTCTGCTTCGCTAGACTCGCCAGGGATTCCCTGCAAAGTAGGATAAGCATGTCGATTTAGCGCCTTCAGGTCTTCAGCACTTCAACTCTGGCAACAGACCATGACGATCCAGCAAGATAGCTCTCAATAATGTCACTTGCTGAAGCGCTATTCTATCCTACCCATCACGGATATCTGACATCTTTGCGACATGGATGGCCTCAGCGTTGCTGCCATCATCATCGATATCGTGCAGATCGCTGGTAGTGTTATCGCATATTTAACTGACATAAAGGACGCTCCGAAAGAGTGCACAAGGTGCCTGATCGAGATATCTAACTCAAACACTCTCCTGCTCAGACTTGAAGATTTTCTAAGCGGATCAACTTCACAGATCTGGTGTGCGGAGGTTCAGGCTCTCGCGGTCAAAGATGGCCCTATTGATCAATACCAGGTGGCTCTTCAGCACCTGCATGCGAAGGTCCACCCCTCAAACAGGATGCGGAAGCTTGCAAATATACTCATATGGAACCTAATCAAGGAGGAGATTGCTAGCACGTTAGCAAGAGTGGAACGTCTGAACACCCTCGTGAGTATCGCGCTCGAGCTAGATCACTTGTAAGCCCTTTCGTTATTCGAGTCATAAGACGCATGCTTATGTCTACAGTAACCTATCCCATGCTATTAAAGATGATACAACGTCTATTCGAAATGCCCTCCCTACTTTACAAGCGGTTGGGGATACGCAGAGTCTCCAGGAACACAACGCGATTATAGAGTGGCTGTCGCCAACAAACTACCCCTCTCAACTGCACGATATTATTACTCAAAGACAAGAAGGCACGGGACAATGGTTCCTTGATTCCTCTGAACTTAAGAGATGGATTGAGGGATCAAAAAAGATACTCTTTTGCCCCGGTATACCTGGAGCAGGCAAGACGATGATGGCAGCGATCGCTATTAATCATCTTTATAGCATAACAGCGGGCAATAAGATCGGGATTGCTTACTTGTTCTGCAACTATAAAGCGCAAATCAATCAGAGTGCACCAAGTCTTCTTGCTGCTCTCTTGAAGCAGCTGGTGCAGAACCAGCCAGAAATAGCGGCCCCAGTGACGCAAATGTATGAGCTCCACTCGAAACAAGGAAGTAGACCGTCTTCGAGCGAGATACTCCAGGCCTTGCAGTCTGTCTGCTCTTCATACACTACGATTTATCTTGTAGTGGACGCATTAGATGAATGTTCCGACGGAGACGGTGCACGGCGCGAGCTTATTAGCAAACTGCGCGAGCTACAGGTTGAAAGAGGCGTGCAACTTCTATGTACTTCTCGCTTTATCTCCGAGGTCACGCAGGAATTTCAATCAGATCCCACGCTAGAGGTGCGAGCAAACGAAGAGGACGTGAGGCGGTTTGTTCTAGGTCAAATGTCACGCCTACCGAAATACAGCGAGCAACTCCAGCGTATTATACAAGATAAGATTACGGAAGCCGTTGACGGCATGTAAGTGCTTTTAATTCGGTCTCAAATACATACATGATATACAACTGACAAAATGGTTAGGTTCATCCTTGCTCGTCTGTATGTCGAGTTCCTTCGTGACAAGAGGAGAAAGAGGGAGGTGTTATCTGTGCTTGAACAATTACCGAAGGGATTTGCAGCACTTGGTAACGCCTATGACAAGGCTATTAAACAGATAGACGAGCAACTTCCCGGAGACCGATTGCTTGCCAGGCGTGCTATATCATGGCTAACGTACGCACAGAGGCCGCTTACAACGCAAGAGATATGTCATGCGCTATCTATTATGCCAGGTGATAAAGCACTTGACAGAGATGATATTTACGAGGTTGAAAGCATAATCTCTGTGTGTGCTGGGCTTGTTACAGTGCAAAAGGAGAGCAATGTTGTACAACTCGTGCACTACACAGCACAAGAGTATTTTGAGCGCGTACGGTCGGAATGGAATCCAGGAGCTCAAGAAGAGATAGCAGTAGCCTGCCTGACATATTTGTCCCTCGACACATTCCGAAGCGGTAGATGCAGAAGCAGAGGCAAGGACGTCTTTGAAAGCAGCAATATTATTGAAAATGTGGGTGGCCGCGAAGCTGACAAAGAGACTCTCGAGCAGAGACTTACTGAGAATCCATTCTTCGAATATGCAACACACTACTGGAGCGAGCATGTGCGGCCAGTGCAGAGCACCATTTCACGTTTAGCGCTATGTTTTCTTTGTGATGATGGTTTAGTTGATAGTACAGCTCAAGCTGCGTTGACGCCTAACACGAATCATTATTCTGTTTACTCGAATGGAACAACTGGACTACACCTTACAGCAATGCATGGATTGCTTTATCTAACGGGGGATCTATTGATAGACGGTAATATTAGAGCCGACTTTAAAGATGAAGATGGTCGGACGCCGCTGTCTATGGCAGCAGAACAGGGGCACGAGCTTCTTGTAAAGCTATTAGTTGAGCAAGACGACGTCGAGGCTGGCTTTAGAGATAAGAATGATCGGACGCCACTATCCTGGGCAGTAATAGGAGGGCATGAGGCGGTTGTGAGGCTGCTGGTTGAGCGGGACGACGTCGAGGCTGACTTTAGAGATACGAGCGGTCGAACGCCACTAGCTTGGGCAGTAAAAGGAGGGCATGAGGCGGTTGTGAGGTTGCTGGTTGAGCGGGACGACGTCGAGGCCAACTCGAAAGATAATAATGGTTGGACGCCACTGACTTGGGCAGCCCTGGAAGGGTATGAAGCGGTTGTGAGGCTATTGGTTGAGCGGGACGATGTTGAACCTGACCCCAGAGATCGTTATGATCAGACACCGCTATTTCAGGCAGTAATGAAAGGGCACGAAGCGGTCGTGAGGCTCCTAGTCGGCCGGAACGATGTGGATGCCAACTCTAAAAACGACGAGGGAGACACGCCGCTAACTTGGGCGGCAATGTCAGGACACGAGACAATCGTAAAGCTACTTCTAGAGCGAGATGATGTTAAGGCCGACTCCAAAAACAATGAAGGGCGGACTCCGCTTTCTTATGCGGCAGAGGGAGGGTATGAGACAGTGGTAAAGCTGCTTTTTGACACCGGCAAAGTAGACGTAAACTCGACGGATATGTACGGGTATACAGCGCTTTCGCGGGCTGCTAGGGAGGGGCATGAGATGGTTGTAGAGCTTCTACTTGACACCAGAAAAGTAGACGTAGACTTGAAGGATGAGAATGGTCGCAGTGCTCTTTTGTGGGCTGCTGAGAACGGGCATGGGATGGTTGTGAAGCTGCTACTTGACACCGGCAAAGTAGACGTAAACTCGACGGATATGTACGGGTATACAGCGCTTTCGCGGGCTGCTAGGGAGGGGCATGAGATGGTTGTAGAGCTGCTACTTGACACCAGAAAAGTAGACGTAGACTTGAAGGATGAGAATGGTCGCAGTGCGCTCTCCTGGGCTGCTAAGAATGGGCATGGGATGGTTGTGAAGCTGCTGCTTGACGCCGGCAAAGTAGACATAGACTCGAAGGATGAGAATGGTCGCAGTGCACTTTCATGGGCTGCTGAGAACGGCCATGGGATGGTTGTGAAGCTGCTACTTGACACCAAAAAAGTAGACGTAGACTCGAAGGATGAGAATGGTCGGAGTGCGCTTTCCTGGGCCGCTGAGAATTGGCATGAGGCTGTGGTCGAGCTTCTACAGTCTTCTCTATCTCCGTAGTTTATTAATGAGAACTGTTTTGCGCACCTCTTACCAACTAGCACTATCTTGGAATCCCTTATTTATATACTAGTATCAATGCCATATTATCGCCGCCCCCTCGCCTCAGAACCGGACTCCGAGAATGAAGGGGTCCTAGAGGACGAATCCTCGGAGTCAGTCGCATCATCAGTACCATGCATCGAGGGTGCGCCAGAGGAAACAGTGATAGCACTCTCACTGTCATCACCATCGTAATCCCCACAACTCCCTACCCGCCCGTGTGCCCCATACAGCCCTCCATATGCCGAAGAGCAAGGGTAGATCGTAAGTATATGTAGAAAGTTTCATCCTCCCTCTCCGGTGCATACCTCAGGCTAGCGTAGTCTCAGATCTGAGGTCGCAAGTGCAGTCACTGTAATTTCTATACCTGGACTCCTGCAATTGCACTTTGTTCCACACACCTTATTCCCTATATACTCATTCTACAACTACCAAGCTCCAATCTTCTAGAGTTCCCTTCTCCTATATATGTTCGTCTAACCATAGAGTATACAAAGGCCGTAGTTAAGTCTTCCAACCTTCAGTGTGTTCCACGCCACGCTGACACAAGGCATAGTCGATGCTTCTTCGCCCGTCTGCAATAGCCCAATCTAGGAGCGTGTAGCCATTCCCATCTTTGGTAGATATCTCCATCTCTTGGAATTATGATAATGTCTTAACAATTACATCGTTTCCGGATTTGTGGCTATAAGAAGAGGTGTATTGCCGTACTTATCTTGTACGTTGATGTCGACGCCTAATGCTTTCAGAATGCGAATGTACTTTCGAACTTTATCACAGCTCTTTTTCCATAGGATGTACCCTAGAGAGTCGTAGAGATCAATATCAGACATCATTTCATCCTCGTCGTCTTCCTCGTCGTCATAATCATCTTTGCCATAGACTTTGGCCGGCTTATACTCTGTTGTGCTCTATTGACAAATTCGATAAAGTGGGGGTTTCCCGCGATGATCCTTCTGGTTGTTTTTGATCGTTAAGCCCTCAGTATCACCCTCAATTTCCTGCAATATGAGGTCAGTAAGATCTGTATCTTCACTACTTAAGGCGAGGCGGAGCGCGTTCCGCTTGAACATATTCAACAAGTGTATATCAGCGCCATGTTGGAGCAATGGCTGCGCACATGAGCGAGACCCATAAGATAAGGCGCAATGAATTGCATGGTTTCCCAAGCCGTCTTTTAGATTAGGATTTGAACCAATTTCCAGTGATACCTTCACAGCGGGCCAATTTCCGGAGATCGCGCTATAATGAAGTGGCGAGCGGTGGCTTGTATCCATCACGTCTATTTTCCATGGGACGAGTTTAAAACACTGACGAATAGCAGCACCAGACTGCCACATGACTAGTAGATGCAACAGATGTCGGCCTTGTCAGTCTTTGCCATACTTGTGGAATGGCTGGTTTAGAAATAGTAAGAAAATTGATCTATGGCCCTCTTCTGAAGCAATAGGGACTGGGAGCCTTTGGTGTTTGTCTCGTATCATGTAGTCTGCTCCAGCTTTGAGAAGTGCTTCGCAAGCTAGCTTGTTACGATGGCCGCGATATGAAGTGCCGTCTTCTCCTCTAGGACCGTGTGATTAAGCCATTCCGCTGGTTTATCTTCCACTAAAGACGAGATTGATTTCCAATGGAATTCGCTTGCCTAATGTGCAAGAGTTCGACCTTTTGCATCTAGGACAGAGCCATCGACACTGAATTTAGTCCTGAGTTTATTTACAACTAATTCCTAATCTTGTTGTGCACACAAATACAATAGTCTTCTCATGCTGCTGTTGTTTCCGTGAGAAAATGTGCTTGGGAGAATTTCAAGGACGTCCCACAAGCCCTCTTCAATGCCGTGGAAGGTATATCTTTCAAGTAAATTCATACCGTCCGGCTCAGGTTAAAGGTCTTCCAATGGCCGGGTTTGCGGTACCACCTTTTCAATTGCTTGCCATTACAGAGCACTCGCTGTGTGTAGAAAAGACATATATGGCCGCTCCTCATTCAGACTGCTGGGATACCGAGTTAAATTTCTATCGAACGAGTTCGACGGCATGTCCCATCGGGAGATTTGCTTCAACGACATAGACTCATATAGGCCATCGTGAAAGAGTCGGTCCAAGTAAGTGCATGCATTCCCGTCCCGAACATTGATATCAAGGTCTTTGAGATTCGGAAACTTTGTGCAATCGTGAGCATGTTAGACTTTGGCAGGCACCAATGGAAGACTGTCCACTCATCCTTTCCTTTGGCGTTAATGGCAGCCCTTGGATCATCAATTAACGATTAGATAATATCGGCGCTCGCACCGCCCTTACATGCGAGATGGACAACGTTGTCGATCTCCGGCTGTCCTTTATGAAGACTTAATGTGATTTTATCTTGGGCAGGTAGGAGCTGCAGAGAATATTTCCGATTTTCAAGTGCGGCTCAGGCGAGTGGTGTCCATCCAGAGCTGTCGCTGCCATTTATGCTCTGGCCACGATCGATGAGGTTTTTCACCACGGCTGGGTGGTCACTAATACGCATCATTAAGTGCAAAGGCGGCACGCGTGTGAACTGATTGATAGAATCTCATGGGAGTCCTCGGTGAACCTTTGCTTTTCACAGTGGCATGGCCACTAGATGAGAGAACTATGACTACCAAAGTTAAGGCAAAGCGTAAAAGAAAGGCTAGTACTTTAGGAGAGGATCCACCCTGACTACAGTGGTAATTTCAGTGTGATCCTCGGTAAGAAAAAATGGCTATGATTGTCGATATGAAGGAGCCCTCGACGATTAAGTTTCCACAACTCGGATGATTTTCCATCACCATCTGGGTCTCCTTTTGAGTCATTACCATCGTCATATTTGTTCAAATCAATACTGGCTGACTTTTTATTTCCCTTCAATGACCTTGCTAAAGTATCCCTAATTTCATCCGTGAGAATCTCTTGAGCAATGTTGCGGAGGCGGCTAAAGTCGCGAAAGCTGAGTTTGCCCCTAACACATTGATCACATTGAGAGATGAAATGGAGTCAGACAATCCAAGGTGAGAGAGGCCCCCGCGACTGTCGATTCGATTAAAAAATTCCTTTCCTCACCCCATGTCGAAATCACTTAACGCAGCTCATCAATAGGAGAACCAATTTGGTCACAAGACTTCTGCCTCGGTTGTGGCAGGCAGACAGATGGCAAAGCCTACTGTGGAGAAGGCTGTTGCCTTATCTAACTCGGACTGCAGCTCATTCAGCGACGTCGTTGCATGGATTCAACAGATACATCGGCACCAGGAAAACGACCCCAAGCACTGGTACGTAGCGACTTGTACAGCTTGATATAAGTAGATGAAATCGCACGACTCCAATCATGCGATTCCTCCGATCCGCCTTGCAGCGTTTTTGAGTCTGCTATCCTCTAAGTTGGACTGGAAATCCACCTCGGTCCATCACTTCCACAACAACCTCTCTACCTTTACCAAGAACTACAGCATGACCGCACCCGTCGCGCTCATTCTCAGGCTCCGGCCGTCGCCAAGACATTCTTTACAACAACCGAAGAACCTCTCTTCGATTAACTCCATCAATCCATCACGAGTTTCGACATATTGATGTCATATAGGTAAGAATCGAGGATGAATAGATGCGCATGTTAGCTTCAAAGCTAGGCAGATTCAGACAACTAGGATACCGAGCAACTTCCTCGAAAGCCCGCATAAGAATCATCATTCATAGTTTGTCCTCTCGTCTCCGAGTCGGGCAAACGTCTAGTGAGGAAAGTTGCCATCTCATCGAGATCATCGACTGAAATGGGAACCTCGTCTGGGGACTTCAACCCCTCTCATGTAGGATATGGCGATTTGTCAAATAGCAAACGGAGACCCCATCGTTGTTTAAACTCGCCCTCGTGTCCAATCCAACGATCGGGTATAAAATTTCCCTTTTCAATCGTGGCCGTGAAAGATCTTGTTCCTAAGGCAGCCTCTGAAAGGTAATGCTCATTTGGACTGGGCCAGTTTGGCAATCCCCCGGTTAGGGAATTAGCCACGCTTGTGTTGAGCGTGATCTCGAGATTTATTTTGCCCAGGGGTTGAGGCTTTCCATTCGCTATGGTTTTAGTTTCGGTAGTCATGACTTCATCCGATTTAGGTAGCGGGATGCTCTTCCATTCGAGATTGACGGCAAAGATATACGTCATATCATTCACGCACCAAAGCTTTCAGTTACATGGTCAGCTGCTTATACATGAGAACATTTTACAAGGTTTCACAGTCTATACACACCTCGCCGGTCCCGTCCTTGTTGAATTTGATGAATTTACAAACATACGGGTGAAACGACCACTGGTCTTGATCACAAAGAATCGAGCAAAGTGCTTCGTTCATTTCGCCAATGTCCCGGTTGTTATTTTTTTTAGGGTGAATTGGTAAGTTAAGAACTTGGAAGACTTTTGCTCAATGAAAGAAGGGAAAGAGCGAGAGATGTTAACTAACATTCGGACTTCCCTGGATAAGCTCGGCGTCTAGTCACGTGGCGTAAGGTATCTTATATAAATAAATATAGTATGTAATATGATAATAATCCTAGCTAGTAGATATAAGACATGTAGTACTTAGAACTTCAATGGTAGAATATAAAACAAAATAATAGCAGTATCAAGTGAATGTTATAATTTTATAGCACCTATCCATTTTTGTTATTCTTCTCAGTCACCTCTTTTTAGCCCCTGTTACTAGGGTTCTTCAATGTCTTGGCACTTAATGCATATCCTGTATATAAATGAGTGTGTAATTGGCCAATGCGTCCGCCAGCCCAAAGGGGAATATAATGGAAAAATAGAAAATAAGATAGAAATAAGATAGAAATAAGATAGAAATAAGATATCCAATTACTCAAATACATGGTTTTGCAAATTACCACGCTATGAGTTGAAAATTCGGAACATGTATCAGTAATCCCAAGTACAGATAGAGGGTCGGAATTTCGGACCACATCCAATAGGGCATAGTGCGCGGGGTTGGAGATCGATCTATGCCGGCCCTACCTAATCGCCGAAAACTGGAGAATCACCTTACTTAAGTACTTACCTTATACAAAATTGCGTGCTTCGTAACATAAGAACTTTATAAGTGTAGCCACTCAATTCGATCTTATAACGTACTTGTAGATAGAGAGAGCCTCCAAATGTAAATCAACGAAAATCAGGAACAAAAAAGAGCCGACTGGGATAGATTCAGTGACCATCGATTTTATGCAGGTTAATTAACGATACTGTGGGTCACACCGTTGCAATGGCTTATCAATCATTCTGGTTACCAATATGCAACTGTATCCTCCGTTCCTTCCTAGGAGTTATAAAAGCTTCACTCCTCCCTTCCTAGCGTGCCTCTCCCTCTATTCATCCTGCTCCAAATACTCTACCCATATCCTCTACCCTCTCAAACGAACATTCTCAATCTTATAGCAAACCTATTCCGCCATGTCTCTCTCACTTTACCAAGTCAGCGTCGTGCCCTTCATCGCCGAGTTGAAGATCGTCTCCAAGCTCCTTACAAAGGGCCTGGAGCATGTCAAGGGTGACGAGTCCGCCCTTATCGATGCCCGCATCATCGAAGACATGCAGCCGCTTACCTACCAGGTAAGTTTACCCCGCAATCGCCAAGCCAAACTGGAGAGCCAGATCAGGACTGACGTCAAGATAAGATTCAACGCATCAGCGACACAGCCAAGGGTCTTGCTGTCCGCATGGGCAAGGTCGATCCCGTCGCTATGGCTGACGAGGAGAAGACCTTCCCTGAGCTCCAGGAGCGCATCGCCAAAACCATTGCTGTCTTGGAGAGTGTTGACCCAAAATCATTCGAGGGTAGTAAGTTTTGCCGTCATTTCCTGCGCTTTGATAAAGATTTGACATGTTATAGTTGAGGACAAGGAAGTCATCATGGTTACACGCGGCGGCGAGCAAAAGTTCACTGGTCTGTCCTATGTGAACACCTTCGCTATCCCCAACTTCTACTTCCACATGTGCATGGTCTATGCCATCTTGAGGAAGGAGGGTGTGCCAGTCGGCAAGCTTGACTACCTTGGAAAGAATTAGAGCCTCGCAGCGCCGAGGGTGCTTCAGGATGGGTTGAATGCCATAAGCTATGGTTTTACTTCCGCTATATTGCCGAAGTTATAGATTTTGTTATGGGCTGGGGGCAAAAAAACCGTACTATTGAGTTGATTCAGCTTCCACTGAAGAGATCAAACTGTTTTACTCAGAGCAGTGGCTCAAAGCCATTGCACCCGGAAATTACCGTAAAATCTACATAATATAGCCCTGATTTAATATTGCATATTCCATCTGCGAAGAAACGCTAAAGCTTCAGTAATAAACAGCTGAGGGCGCTTAGGGAAGGCAGTAGGGAAGGGGATGCCGACTTGCTGATCACATACTCGCGCATCGTCTCGAGTATTATTGCACACTCTCATTACACTGCTATTGAATTGCTATACAAATCATACTGCGATGCAACAATCTGGCCTGTTCCAAAGGGCGCAGAGTTTAGGGAATAAATATCATTATCACCATCACCATCACAATCCCTCGATAGTAGCTATCAAGTTCACGTCACCTGTCCTACAGACCTGCGCCTTTCGGCCATATCGGAAAAACCTCCGTTTTGGACGGGGTTCTCAGTATGGCGTCAGAGCCATCCCAGATATACCAAATACCGAGGTCGACCACAGGTCATCGAGGGCATAGAGTTACGGAAACGCGTGGTGAGAGTAGGATATCAGCGGTGGGGCTTGGTGACAACAGGCCGTGGGTGATTGACGACAGCAGCAAACAGGAACGACGATAACAGCGTTATCGAAAGGTCCATCAACGCCAATCAAACTTAACTTCCAGACTTCTACCCAGGGTGAGTCTACGTTCACCCGTTGGCTCAGTAAGATAATTGTAATTACTGTTAAATGCCCGTTAGTAATCATATTAGTTTCCGCACCTGCAGATGACAACTGAGGGGTAGGACGGGGTTATGTATGTATTATTATGGGATGCGATATTCCGAGTGAGGAGTTGTATAAGTGACTTCCCAAAGCTGCTTATCCCCTCACTCTGATTACTTTTCTCACTTGTTTCTACAGGCATCTGATAGAGCCGCTCGTCTTCAACCTAGCCCCCTAAAAAGTCTATGGCAGAACGTAATGACAGCAACAGCAAAATGGCAAATGCACCAACGTCAGCCTCTACCCTTGAAACCTGCCCGAGGAGGCGGACATCACCGCCATGGTGATACGTCAGCCCATTAACAGCCATGGGGGGCCGTATGCAGTGAGCACGTTCCTGGAGCTGATGGTGAAGTGGGAAGGGGGGATGATTATATGTTGATAAGGTGCAGTTCCAGGCATGGAATTGGGAAATAGCTTGACCTCTATATCTGAAGCGGGGCTGGTTGTTACTCTCTGTATCCCCCCTTGTGCAATATCTGTCTAGTTGCTGTCGTTCCCCCCTCACCAACGCTATTCTTCTACTGTCACTGCCCCTTCCTCAACTCACGCCCATGCCCACACCCACATCCGCTAGCGGTTCATCGCTCTAACTAACACCGGCGTAACACATTGTTTCAGTCGAACGATGCACCTTCCATAGTTACGGGGATGCGACATGTGATACTTCAAGCTTGTTGTTGCACTCATATTGCGGCGTTCTAAAAATTTATAGGCTACCCCACTGTGTTTGTTTGTGTTGTCAGGGGTTGTGTTTAATGAGATGGGGATTCAAGGCGAGGAACCTGTGGCCATATTATACTATCCAGACTTATCCACACTGTTACCACAGCGGCATCCATCAGGCATCGGCGTGCACAGGATGTATAAACCATCCTTCCAACACATCACAGAGACTAACAATTTAATTGAGAGCTCAGCCTCTCGCCCTATGGTTGCCCTGTGTGAGTAAATGGGTTTGGTTTCTTGGAGTTAAGACGTCGGCACGAGAGTTGGGGGAAGGGGGGGGGGGTTACCGCTAATATTTTACAGTGCTCATATCGTTCGAAAGTCCTTGGAATCTGATGAGTTATCATATCTATTTGGGGTTAGAGAGGTGGTCCTATCGGACCCACGCAATAGTATATCCACAGTCAATTCCATAGTATTAGCTAACGTTCCTCAGGACTGACTACTGGTGATTTTACTGTCGTTGACCCCTTTTGCGTCACCCAGATTCTATTGCCGTCACTACGCTGCAACCATCGAAGCCAGTTTCACAGATGGGGCATGAAAATTCTGGATTCGGACCGTGGTAAGTGTTTGTAAACCACTCGAGGTCTTCAACTTCGTCATCGTTTCTATAACAATTCGGATATCTTCCTGTTGGATTTTTGCGTATCTTTTCTGGTTGGCCTTTTTTGACGGATGCTCACTTGTAAATTTAAATGTCGGTGCTGCCGGATATTTGCCGGTGCTTGAACTAAGAGGGAAAAGGGTTACACTACTAGGGAAAAGGGTTACACTACTAGGGAAAGGGGTGGGGTTGTAGCGTTTTAAGCACATTGTAAGCATGGCTGGGGAACGACTACACTTCTACGGCCTCCAAATAAAAATACTGCGTGTTGATTAAATTATAAATCAGAGTACACATATCATATCCGTCCCAAAATACCACTCATTGCAACCCAAATCTCGCGCCAAAACTCCTTTGCCTCGCTCAATCCTCATAAATCCTCCGCTTCCAACGCCCGCTCATCACTAATCACATAACTCAGCACGCTCAAATCCCAATACTGCATCATAACCCGCCACCGTTTCACGCCTCTCTTCCTCCTCTTCCCACCCCTCTCGCCTCCATTCCCTCCCTCGTCAACCAACGAGCCCTCCAGCCCAGGCAACCACTCCGGCATGGGGGAGACAGCTACACCGTGCAAGCCAGTGGTAGGGCGCTCGCGGTTGCGGCCTTCTTGATAGGCGAAGGGGAGGATGGCTTCGAGGCGCATTGTTGTCGTGGGCCCTCCATTTGTTCCCTTCTTTATCCCGTTGCTGCTTCCGCTGCCACTCCCACTTTCACTCCTGCTTCCCCTCCTTTTTCCATTCCCACTCCCACTTGCGCTTCCACTCCTGCTCCCATTATCATTCCTCCCTCGTTCTACCCTAAAGCCCCCTTTCATAACCTTCATTAAACCCACCCTTCCAACCTGTGACCCGATCACCACGCAGCTAATACCAGGAACTGGTACGGCCATATTCAGGCGGTTGTAAAAATCCATCGGGTGCGCAAACGGGGCTGCCGCATGCGAAGTATCCTGGCGTAGAAGGGGCGAACAAAATGTCGGTTTGCTGGTCGGTGGGTAGAGAGTTAATGCGTGTCTGTTGAGATGGAGTATGAGGTGATGCGGCGGGACGGGGACAGGAAGGGGCGTTGTAGGTGAGTCAGTTGCGGAATCGTCGCTTTCGTCTTCTTCTTCCTCTTCTTCCTCTTCTTCATCCTCCTCCTCATCGTCATCGTCATCACCATCGTCGAGGTCATTGTCAAAGTCCTCGTCGGCATCCATATCATCATCCTCCAGCTCACCCTCATCCAAAAAGTTCCCCCAATAAAGCCCCAAATCCACACCCTCCATCTCCCCAACATCAACTCCTCCCCCAGCCCCATACCCCCACGCGAGAAACCCACCTGGATACTCCCTCCTCTCGCCAACTCTCGAGCCTCTCACCTCGGCAATCGAACGACTGATATCCCATCCCCTCTCTCTCTCTCCAGGCACACAGCCAAACGCCTCTTCCACACCCTTCGCGGCCCGTCCAAACTTGTCATCCAGCACAAGCACCCCCCACCCCTGAGGTTCGCGGCGCCAATTCACATCCCCCGGCGTAGTAGGTACTCTAGTCCGCTGCCCCCCTCCCCAAAGCGGTAAAAACCACAACGCACCCCTGATATCCGAGGCAATTACACTATCCGCCTCTCCCTTCAGCGTGGATGTAAACGCAATAGACGGGATGTTGTCCCCTCTCACCCCAAGCGGCATGCGCAGCCGGAAATTACCTGTGCGCGGCGGGGGCGAGGTGGGGTGGGAAGGTAAGGGTGGGAAGGAGCATGCGGGGGTGCTGCTGTTGCAGTCGATTGGGTGGAGGATGGGAGAGGAGAGGGCGAAGGCAAAGACTTGGACTTCGTGGGCGTTGGAGGAGACGGCTATGAGGCGGGACTGGGAGTGAATGGCGAGACCCCAGGCGCTAATACCAACACATTCGTGGAAGAAGGGTGTTGGTTGTTGGATTTTGAGAGGAGGGGTGTTGGAGGTTGGAGTGGAAGGGGGGGTGGAAGGAGGGGTGAGCGAGGAGCGGTAAACGGGCGTGGTGTAGTATGCGAGGATGTCGCCGTCGGCGCAGGCACAGAGGATGATCTCTTGGTTGCCGAGGTTTCCAACGAGGAGATGGTTGATGCTATGGGAGCTGTAGGGGTCATGGGTGCGGATGCGATCCGCTTCGGGGGTGGAGGGGAGATCGAGGGCCAGGAGGGGTTCGGTGGTGAGAAGTTGTTGGGGGCCGGTGGGTTTGTAGATGTGGATTTTGGAGCCGTAGGCTACGATGTACATCTGTGGCGGTGTGTTAGCAGCGTTTGGTAGGTGGGAGATATGTTGGCGACTTCAAGGTAAGACCAGGCCCGAAGATGAGGGGTTCACACAACGGCGAGGTGCAGTTTGACAGATGGAGCTTTGCTCACATTATATACCTGCGAAAGCGCAGTAAGATTCATACCCCATGCTGCACATCTCGGTACCTCGATTTCATTATCCTCCACATATTTCCTCGGGTACTATTGCGACTCATCAGCGCAGCTCATTGAAGGTCCCTGCATCGCACCTCCAAGGTTACATGGAGAATATATGAGGGGTTAACTTACACGGTCACGTCCGCTCTGGTGGCCCAGAGGCTTCACGGTTATTTCTTCGAAACCGCGCGGCGGAACCATAGTGAGCTAGACTCATGTTTTGATGAGAAGTTGTCTGTAGAAAGATATCTAGAGCTATGGAGTGAATCGTCCGTTTCATTGCCGTGTTTGTGATGCTAGGGCGAGGCTGGTGACGAGGCTGATTGACGTCAGATGCTGGTGGGACACAATGATTTGGTATTCCCCTCGAATCTCGACATAATGATAACGTTGAGACTAAGATGTATATTTTTTGGTTTCATTTTCCATGTCTAAAGTTCTTATACTTCTAAGGCTTAGATGGGGAAGGCTGTATTTTTTTCCCCTGACGAGATAGCTATATCTAGAAGTTCATGAGATCGACTTTCACTACAAATATCCACGAGTGAGAAAATATTAATTAGGGAGGTATGTTCCCTTAACCACGATATGAGTTAACCTCTTGTACAGTGTTTTCTTCAAGCCGTAAATCACAAGGAAGTGTCTTCACTCCCCTTAACAGTCAGTATAAATCGTAAAGTCGTCCGTGGTACAAATTGTGACCCTCCCATGCCTTAGAAATATAACTCCTCGGCTCCATGGATAGCAACAAAAGCAGGCCTCAGTCCCTCTTCTTCATAAGCTCGAGCATATCTTTCATCCTGTAGTCCAACACAAGCGTATCCCAATCGCCCTCCACCAACGAATAGGTCTCATCCTCTCCCCCCTTCGGCTTCCTTGGATTAACAGCCCAGTACGCGAAGTCCGCATCAATCTTCTTCAAGAACTTCATCAAATGCTCCCAATACCTCGCATCGCCCTCCCCGGGCTCTGCCGGTGCTCCAATCTCTCCAACCCACACAGGCGCAATGTCTTCTTCAACAAGGTATGCCCAGTTCTCCCTCATCGACTTGACAAACGACGCATACGGCCTCTTCGCATACCGCCCCTCCCGACTTCCCCAGCCGGACCAGCTATACACATGCGAGGAATACACCACCCGTCCCGGCACCACAAGTTTAATCGGTCTCTCCCTCACCTCATTCAGGAAATTCTGCGACCCCAACCCCCCAACTACAATCAACCAATCCGGCCTCATCCCCAACAACCTATTCCCTGCCCTCTCCGCCGCCCTCGCCCACCTCTCCCAACTCATTGTCCCCCAAAGCGCCCTGACTTCATTCCTCAAATCCGCGCCAATGACCAAGGGGTTGTCAACATGCGGTCCCATAACCGTGACCCAGTTGTTGATCCACTGACTCTCGGACTGGCGGATCCGACATGCGGATACCGGCAGGTGCGTGTTGTACCACAGCCCATCGCATGGATTGGCGCCGCAGCACCACGTCGCATGCGTTATATGGTTATTCACCACCACGGCTAGCCCCTCGTCCGTGAGGGCGCTTATCACAGCTTCGAAGACGTCCAAGGCGCGGAGGTTGACTAGATCAGGATTTGCGGCGAGTAATGAAGGGGGGATGAGAGGGTTGGTAACGACCATTTCGTCTGAGTAAGGGAGGCGAACACTGTTAAACCCCAGCTTCCGGATCGTCTTTGCGATAGCAGAGCGGTGCTTGATATCCAGCCCCGAAGGCACGAATAGCTCATCACTTCCGCCGTACCAATTCGCTGATGCAAGTTTGACGGGATTATTATTCGCATCGAGGATGTATCGCCCGCTTGTCCGCAGCGGCGTCTTGGTAATGAGCGCGCTTGCATAGGAAGCGAGCTCGGAATCATTGTTCTTGATGCGTTGCACGAAGAGGTCGGTCTCGGGAGGCGGCATCCAGGGGTTGGAGAGCGCAGATTCGGCGCTGTGCCAGGTGAAGAGCATGTAGAGGCTGGCCACTATGAGGCAGCTTAGGATGATGGGGTTGAGCATTGGCATGGTGGGGGTTGCGGGGAGGGTTTTTGGAGGGGTCTGGGGGCTATATCGTGAGGCCATCACGGCCGATGTGGAAATGTGATACAGTAGGTGAATACTCGCTCGGAATCCTCGGATGGCCTGACGGCTGTTTGGATTTTTTGAACCAATCCACGGCCGCATACGAGTAGACTAGGCAGTGTCAGACGAAAAGGACAGTTCATACTCGTGGTATAAAGCTAAAATAATAAGCGGACTTTTGACTTTCTTCATCTTTTCATTATCAATGACGACTGCCTGGAACGACTGACGCCGGACTAACAAAGGCCCTTGTCAGTGATGCGGCGCCTATTTCCCGGCGAACCAAACTTTAAAACCACGTGACTACATATCTTTAGGCGCCGCGAACGAAGCTAGAAAGCGATAGAGTAATGATACGCGCCAGCGATAAGATTGCCAGCGGTAAAACGAAACCTGTCTTTATTTAGAACAACTGGATGGAGTCAAGAAGGATGGGCGGTTCCAGTGGGGGCTGATTCCTGAGGGAGCTGAAGGATCAATTGAGTAGGTGCTTTCGCGAACTGTGCATGATGAGGTGGCCGCAGTCGTGGTCGACAAGTAGTCGGCCGCTGGATGCGAGGTATAGAAAAGTCAACCCCCCATACTCGTGAGAGCATGTTGGCATGTCTGATATGTTGGTGATGAGAACAGGCGCTCCACTTCACTTTACACGACACCGCGAGTTTGTTGGACTTCGTCACCCTTTATGCCATCGTTGGAAGTCGTCGTCATAGTGCCGCACAAGAGGGACTTGAGGTCTACTACTCTCCTCTTTCCTCTCTCCCTCGCCCATCCGAGGAAGATGTGGCTGAGTGAGAATACTGTGAGGGGTAAGAAACAAGAGACTGCTCAAAATACTACCATATGCACAGTCGTGCAGGAGGTGTAACCCAAAGAGTACATGAAGCACGCACCAGTCAGCAAACAGTACATCACCAAGACTCGACCTCGCAGTCGCGCGTCTTCTGTCCCTCAGCCCCTCTTATCACTCATCACGACCAATGGCACAACGATGAGAGTGATCAGAGATACTTCGCGCCATAGTGACTGCGAATGGGAGGTAAGGGGGCTGGATAAGGACTGGGGCAATGAAGTCCTGATGTGAGGTCAGAAGGGAGATGTGTGGTGAGTATTGTGGTGGTACTGTAAGAAGCGTTATACTGGGCTGACTGTCAGTCAGTCTGTGGTGTTCCTGTCGCGTTCCTGTCGCGATGTGACCACAGAGTGGTACTTTACCAGGGTAGAGTATGGGTGGAGAGATACTTCGTCATATGCAGGCGGAAACATACAAGTGGATGTACCATCCCCTCTTTCCCTCCACTCACAGTCCCTCTCCACGGGTCCCGTCGTCCCACAACGCGCCCACAGTTTGTGATGTCGGGCGGCCCATCCCAGCCCTTCCCAGCCATCCCTCCTCTTTTCCCAGCATCAGCCCCTGACTAGCAGGGTCTGTGGCCTGCTAGTGCCGTTACAGATATGCTCCTCTCTTTCCCAATCCTGTCGTGCTTTGGTGATTTTGCTGATTCCTGAGTGATTCCTGGTGATTCCTACTGCCACTTTTACCGCTCAGGCAAATTGTCATAAGCCTCTACTGGCAGGTACTGGTCTTGTACCAGCGTTATTGGTGCGACGGCGAGTCTTGTGCGCATCAGCACGTACAGTCGGGGAGAACGAGCTACCCAGTCGTGCAGTGATATCCTCGTATACCACTGAGGTACCTACTAGAAAGGGTCTCTTTCCGCCTGCGCTACTGGCATCAATTCAGAGCTCAGGCTCAAGCTAAGGGAAAGGCCTCACGTACTCTGCTGATCGCTATGACATGAACAGACCTGCTCAACGACCTCGTAGTCTTCCGTCAACTCTCTCGCGATAACCTCATACCTTCTCTGTCTCTAATTAACTCTCCTGTTTTAGCATCAAACCGTGGCACCGACGATATTCATCGCACTGTTCGGTTTCGAAACCAACTCCCAACGTTTCCCTCGTGAGACTTAGAGGATCACAGACGGGAAACCCCAACGTTGTCTCCTCCTTCGTACCCGCTCACACGCGCCCGCTGTTTCGGTGGAGGCGGCCCACCTGTTTTATGAAATAGTCGATCCCCAAGATCCTGGGTAGTATTGCTCCTGCCGAAACAACTTTCTACGACCATCTCGAGAGACTGTATCACCTTCGTCAGTCGTTCTCCATTCTCGCCAGTCGACATTTCCCTCTGTTTCCCCAGAGCGTCGGGTAAATTGGAACGACTTTTCGGCTTGCGACTTTGGCGTGACGGAACCCTCGTTCCGCCGACAGACCAGCTCGTTCTCTGAGTTCCAAACGACGTTTCGCTCGAAAACAACGCCGAGTCGTGCTGCAGGTGAAGGCATCGATTGTGTTTCGGTCGTGTTCTGCTTCGCTGAGTCAACTGGAAACAAGCCCTCACTCCCGCTTCAAACACTCGACTCCGAAGCCAGCCTCTTTATTGTTTGCCGCCTCGTCTCAAGTGGCACGAACCCATCGATCGCCGGCCTGGGGATCCGATTTTTCGAACTCTCATCTCCCGGAGCAAACACTGAACTCCGTCCACACCGAACGATTTACCTCCTCCGAATACAGGACGATATTTTGCTCGACTATCCTGCGAAGTTACCAAATTGTCAAAGCCATGTTCTAATAGATATACACGACTCTTGATTTATATACTTAGCGGGATATCTCAGCTGAGATTATACACCCTTTCATCGATACACGATGTCGATATCACTTCCCGTTCCAGCAGTCCCGCTTAGCGGCTGCTCCACCATCTACAACAACACGCTTTACACCTATTCCGCTGATGCATTCCAAGCCCTGCCATTAGATAAGGGAGCTGCGTGGGAGCAATTGCCTGGGGGCGTCTCTGTGACCGGAGGAGTTTGCGTGCCAGCCATTTCACATAATGCGTCGTCGCCAACTGCCCTGTACGTCGTCGGAGGAACTGCAAATGCATCGGAGACCAGTTATCAAGGCCTCCAGAGATACATTTTTGAAGAGAACACATGGGAGTCCATCTCACTCTCATCCGCAGTAACACAAAACCGCCTATATCACAACGCCATCTACCTCAATGCTTCATCCTCGATCTTCATATACGCCGGAAACCAAGATGGCACGAAGCAACTTAGTTCCGAATCATTCACCATCTCGACCATGGCGCCATATGAAGTCCGCTCGTTCCCATCGATTGCCCCACCAAGTGCGGAGCCCATGCTACTTACCTGGTCCGATAGCCAAGCTGCCATGCTTGGAGGAAGCGACGCTAATACGAAAGTCATGCTGTTCAAGCAAACAACTGACCCAATGTTGGCCTGGGAGGACTCTAAAATCACACTGGACACCCCCTTGAAGAGTGACGGCACCATAAAGACTGCCATTGTCAACGGCGATGATGGAAGTAAAAGTCTATATACGTTTGATATGACTGTGTCGCCTAACTCGGTGAACCGAATGTTATTGATTGATCAGAATGGAAACCCTATGACCAATGCCAAAGCTGTCAAGTCACGAAGTTCCAACGAAGAGCGCGAGCTCGTTGAAAGAGCGACTCTCACTGCTACAGACTGGCCACCATATAACTCATCACTTGCCCCCAAAGTTACACGCACTAAATACTCAATCGCGCAAGATTCGGACGACCTCATCGTCATATCCGGGGGTAACGAGAACGATGTCTTGTGCATGTTTAACGCAAGGGAGAATGCCTGGGAAAATGCGGCTGCCCTTCTATCCAAGTCACAGACTCTGATCGGAACTGACGAGAATACACCCACTACAGTTTCAACAGAACCTCCAGCAGCTTCTTCAAGTGCAGCAGCTGCTGCAGAAGCCTCTTCGCAACTCAGCCGCCAACTTCTCGGAATTATCATCGGCTCTGTGGGAGGATTTGTTGTAGTGGCGTTAGCCCTCTTCTTCTGCATCAGGAGGAGGCGCAAGCAGCGAATATTCGCTGAAGCAGGCCACCAGAGGAGAGCGAGTGGTATCCCCGATGAGAAAGACCCAATGGAATTTTCAGACCGTGGGATGCGCTTCGACCCTACGAAACGCTACCAGGGACATGCCGCTAAGACCTCAACAGCTTCATTCTCATCAATGGCCATCTTGATGGGGAAGGTTAGCTCGACACAGCAACCCGCTCTCGGCAGAAGAGGCGGTAGCAATAGTAGCAACGCTAGCAGTAACTTTAACAAGAACTACAAGAATACGATAAGCAAGCCGATTCCTCAGACTAGGGCTATACCAGAATCCTATTCACGAACCGAAAGACCACCAGTCGTCGGCGGCTCAAACCCTGGACCAACACCTCGACCTCGACCTCCCGGAAGTGACGTGAACCGCCAAGGTAGCACCCGCCGTAGCTCTGGCTGGAACCGATACTGGTCCGGCGGCAGCGCTCTCAACGTCCTCGGTTTTGGAAACAAGCGCGCCACATACGGCTCCCAGTCCGACCAAGGCTCCATGTACTCTGAGACTAACCACTCCACCCGTGGCACCCAGCAATCCGCAATGGTCCCTCCCCTAAATTTTGGGTCCCAGAAGGGACGTCTCAGCCAAGTCACCTCTGGCAGCCCGACTATCGCGCACCAGGCCAAGAACTCACCCCTCGAGCAAGGCATGTCGGGGAAGATTGAGCGTCCGCCCTCGGCTGTCAGCAGCGTCTCGAGCTATGGCGACTTGAGGGACGCCTATCCGGGCGTCGCGTCAAGTATCAATGAGGAGCACCAGATGTGGACACCGGTGGGACAGGAGAGGGGATGGAATACGGGAGAGCGCGTGCCGAGTAGCACGTATACGGATAGTATGTTTGGCACGCCGCGCGCGACGATGGTGGAAGGGAACAGTGGACATAAGGGGCCGAATCAGCAGTCGACGGATATGAGCTGGTTGAATCTTGGGGACAACAGGCATTGAGTGGATTGATAGAATTGCCACTATCACCGCTCTCACCGCCCGCACCGCCGCTGCCGCCGGAATAAATCACTCACTCATTCCCGAACGCACGGCCACACTCTCTTGTCGAATCTTTTGTTTTTTTGAGGAACGGGGAATAAAAAAAGCAACCTTAGACCGACCTTTTTACCTCACGCACACAAACGTTTTATAGCGCCACCTTTTTTTTCTCAGCATGTCGAAGCGCGCGTGCAGGGCAGGGTTTCGATATCATAATTTTACGGCGCATCCATCCATCTACTACTCTAGCGAGCGAGCTGATACTGCGAAGCGAATCTGTATCCAGGGGATAATATTTTTTTCTTCTTGTCGAGTTGCGATGGCGTTTCACAATCTTTTTGTGGTACGGAGTTATGAAGGATATGAATTTTTGTATGGGTATATGGGGAGTTTGATAACTACCTGACTGACTGACAACTGGGTTGTTGTTTTCTTCTTGTTATTTGCCGTTTGGCTTGTTTGGGTTGCAGATACGGGGGGAGTGGAGCGAATACCAGATGCTTGGGTCCAGGGCATACCAGAAGATATGGATTAGGAGGTTGGGGGAGGCAGTGGTTGTACGGGAGCGAGTAGAGAGGTGTGAGATACGGCGCTGGATAGTAGATGGAAGAAGAATACTGTACGCCCACATACATACCTTACAATACTACGGTGGAGCCGTAATGGAAACCGAATACGGGGGAGGGATATATTTCCAACAAAACGAGAAATTTCCAACAAACCCAACAGCTCAAAAAAGAAAAATGCCTTGCCGTGACCGATCTGCTCTGATCTGCTTTACCCCATACCATTTCTTTCCCTGCCGTTCCGTTCCGTGAGATCTTCGCCGTCTTGTATTGTACCTGCATCCTCTCCCCTCCTTCTCCACTATCAATCAATGAATCGCCTCCCCTGCCCACTACTCGGTACGAAAGGGGGTCCCGCCCAGCGGCCTGCAGGCAAATGAACATGCAAGGAAATGACATCTTCAGGCTTCTAGAATGGATGGAAGCACCACCTGACAAGTTAGTCGACAAGCGTGAATGGGCCCCCGAAGCGCCTGGACTAGGCTGGGCCGCCTCGTACGTAGCCTCGTCGCGCCGGTTGCCACCCACAACCTAACCGCTAGTAGGGTGTTGGTGCTGGGGGTTGCCGCTGGGGGGTGGCCGCTGGCTGTTGAGGAGCGCCCTCAGCAACGTAACGGGAACGGATAAAGCAATTATAGAGGCGTAGCGGGGGAGCTGGGGGGGTGGGAAGACCAGTGAGGGAGCCAAGGCTTTGCGCTCTGTCGGCGGGTGCTCCAGGGAGGCCCTGTAGCGCTGATAGGGGAAATGTTCGGCGTAGCCTATTTGCCAGCCAACTTGCATGCCTTTTTTTTCTCTCTTCTCTCCTCTCCTCTGTCCTCGCCGCGTATCCGCTAGCTATGTCTAGTTGCCGAAGTGCCAACGATGAGAAGGAGCAAGCTAAGTAAAAAAACACCATCGCCTAAGTGCGCTGATGCGGGACCACGACACCCCTCCCACCCCCCCTAACTAAGAGTCGATAACTCCCGTTTAGTTGTTGGCATGTTTCTGGAAGGGCTTGGATTGTTGTGGGATGCGTAGGATTGGCTGGAAGGGGGAAGGCTTGTTGGGTCTGGGTAGGGGGTTGCTTGTTTATTTGCTTTTTCTTTGCGATTTGGGGATTTGGCATTAGTTGGGGTTATTATTGTTTTGGGACGGATCGGGGGCTGTGATGATGATGATGATGATGTGCATATTTCATGGGGTATGGGTTCTTGATCGTTTAGATGGGCTTGGGATTCGGATGGAACGGTGGTTGGTTGAGCGAGGGGGGGAAATTGGGGGTTAATTAATTAGAGGTGTCTAGGTTTTTTTGCTCTTTGGGGGTTTTACGTGGGATGTTGGAGGGAAAGCTGACGGGGGGGGGGGGGTTCCAGCGGTGNGACCCCCAAACTGCATGGGATGGGGATTTCCTCTTATATAAGAAAAAGTACAAGGGCTAGACGCGGCTGCTGCACCCGATACATTGTAACTGCAGGGTGGGAGACATGCCTGGAGATATACTAGGAATTCTCGGTAGTCGATCATTCCGAGGCGGGAAGGAAGGAACGAGAGAAAGGAGGTAGAGAGATACTGACTGGTAAACGCGGAATGTGTTGTGGGTTGTGAGTTATGGGTTGCTGGCTTCGGGTTACTTAGAGCGGCTTTTCGGTTTATATTCCCTATCATGTGTACGTAGTATGTGACGGTGAAGAATAGGATGCTTCGTACGTTCTATACTTTATACTCCTGTACTCTCTATATTCTCTGTACTCGCAATACTACTCTATACCACTACACCTTATCTACGCCTTAATAACACCACCTAGCATCATCCCCTACATGGTCCTCAAACTTCGGTGTCGGAGCAATTTAATCCTGGAAACCAAATACCAACCTGGATGCTGCATATACTAAACTAAAACTAAGAGAAATCCCAGTGGCAATGTAGTAGTGGAAAGATGTGGGGTTAGTCAAAAGTGACTTGCAGATACACGCCCGAATATCGCCTCGACTAAGTCACTTTACTCTACTGCTACCATACTACATATACACACACTCTACCACTTCCAACCATAGTCTCTAGGGTGGACACCCTTAGCCCGCCGCTTCTTCTCCGATCACAGCCATCTTGCCAAAAGGTTTGCATCCCATCTCACCATCTCCGCCCTCTCCAGTACATACACTATACCCGTCGCCATCCCATCGCCGCAATCCCATCGACCTCGTGTCGCCGAAGAAATCGCAGCGGAGTTGAACTCTAGAGGCCGAGCCCATCACTACTGCCGCTCGATAAGGGTCTTCGCTCGCCGCGCTGCGACGGCAACCTGTCACCCCCACCCCCCACGCCGAGCACACCCGCTCAACCACCACACACCAACTCCGCGAAATGATGGACACGACGACGACTTGGGAGAGCAGCGATCCAACGCTGTCGGCGCCGTCGCAGGATGATTTTCAGCAGTTCCTAGATATGGGGATCAATGGCATGGGCGACGACGTGGGGTTTAATTTCCAAGATTATGCCCCGCAGCAGCAGCAGCAGCAAAATCAACAACAGCAACAGCAACCGCAGCAACAACAGCAACAGCAACAGCAGCAGCAGCATGCACAGATTATGAGGCAGAGGGGGGTTGATGCGATGGGCTCAGCAATGGGGAATGAGGCAGCAATGATGGATCTCCAGAAGCACGGCATGATGCAGAACCACATGCCAATCACCACGAGCGGCGCGGGCATGTCAGCGATGACCCAGCCTTCGCCTGTCATTGCGCAAAACCCGGGGGGTTCAGACAGCAGCCTTGTTGAGATTGATGCCCAGATCCAGTATCTGCAGTTGCAACGTCAGCAGCAACAGCAGCGCATTGTTCAGGAGCAGCACCAGAATTACTATGTCCCCCACAACCGTGTTGTGCCACCTACGCCGAATAGCATTGAGATGCACAGCGGAGAGAGGCAGCTGTACCAGCAGCAACACGATCCGCAGCAGCAGGCGATGTTTGATTCCTATCAGATGCGCCTGAGGGAACAAGAGGTGTGTAGACTTTTAGTACCCCCAATGAGAATAATTTACTAACTCCAATGAAAGCTCGCATTCACACCCCTTGTTTCACCCGCCGTCACCCCATTGGAAACTCACTTCAGCCTCCCAGAGTATACCATTCCAGGGGCATATTTCAGCCCCCTCAGTTCCCCAGCGCTGCACGCACACACCGAGTACAGCTCCATGTACCCGACCTCTCGCGCCGAGGTATCCGCCTCGTCCCCATCAGACATGAACATCGATCTCCTCCCCCCTCCAGCAAGCTCCTCGGGCCCAGGGCGCAAGCAGTCTATCGGCGCTGGGAGGAAACCCGCCAAGCCGCGGGCTACGCGGGCGGTTCGCCAGTCACCCGTTGTCAAACCGCAGAGGAGGAAAATGACAAGCACCACGATATCCGCTGAGACGCTATCTGAGCTCGTCGAGCCAGCGCTGGCGGCGAAACGTGCATCAACGAACTCTCCCTCGCAGCCTCAGCCACGAGACTCTTCATCAGAGAATAACTCCATCTCCCCTGAGCATCTCTCCGACATGGCGCCACCACCCCTCCCATCCTCCAACTCCGTCAGGAAATCCCCCTACCTGACGGCCCAAAACAGCCATCCCCGCGTTCAGCAAATTATCTCCGGCACCACCGCCATGTCGCCCGCTACCCCCGCCTCCCTAATGCGCATCCCCCGCAACAAAGAGACCATGGCTTCTCCATCCCTCAGCGTACACGCTGAAAACGACGATGACCAGCTAATGGAAGACTTCATCCTCCCTGAAGCCGCGAACCCACACGCCGAACCACCCAAAGCGGCTACTCTCGACAACAACACCGCCGGTGCATCCCTCCCGACTCCCGACCTCTCCCGCACGCCGTCGTTTAAACCACAACCCGATCGTGACGCAACTACTTCAACGACTCCCGCGCCTTCACCGCAAATAAAACCACAACCTCCCACCACGAATCCGACGTCAACTCCCTCCCTCCGTAAAACCCCAAAACTCGCAGCTCGGGGCTCCGCTCCACGCCCACCATCCGTGCACGCGTCTCCCGCGCTCCTACCTCGCATTTCGCCTAGTCTAAAGCCGATGACGCGCGGTCCATCTATCAGCGATGACACCGCCTCGCTACTTCTGGCTACGAAGTCGAATTACCAGAATATCCTCGAGGGCACGCATCTCCCTGGTGTCTCGTACCCTACGGAGCTATCTACGAATCTGACATCCAAGAGGACGAGTCACAAGATCGCGGAACAGGGAAGGAGGAATAGGATTAACTCCGCCCTTCAAGAGATTGCTACACTCTTGCCCGGGAAGGGAGGCGCGGGCAGTGGAAGCGGCGATGCGGAGAATGGAGAAGGAGAGGGTGGTGGAGGAAAGGCAAACCAGCAGAGTAGTAGCAGTAAGGCTAGCACTGTGGAACATGCTATTGAGTATATCAAAGCATTGAGGGCGGAGGTGGACGAGGCGAATCGGAGGGCCGAGGCGGCAGAGAAGAAGTTAGCTGAAGCGTCTGGGGCGATGGAGAGCTAGTCTCGGGTGGTCTGGGAAAGGGAGCGAAGAGATGATTTGACGTGGGTTTATGTTTGGGTGGCTTGAAGTCGATTACGCGGGCGTCTCTGGGGAATTTGTTTTGTTATTGGCTTTTTTACGGAGGAAGTAATGCGAGGTGTGTTCGTTGTATTTATAACTATCTAGCCGGTTGGGGGCGATTAGCACATAACGACTCGATGAATTCGAGATCTATCATAAGCAGACAGAGATATATACCATCCATATACCATATACCAGACCTCGAAGCGCCGGATGGCAGAACCTTGGTATTCATACCATCTTACAACGAAATAACCAATCCGGTGACAGACCCAGCCTGCCCTTCACGAACCTCACCTCTATCCCCATACATGTAATTGTCATTCCCCGAAACTTCTGGCGAGTGCGGATAGTAGGCTTTTTGGGCGACCGTAATGGCCTCACCTACCACCATATCACCAAAATACAACTAGTGCCCAAAGTAGGTATATTCCAGTAAGGTATGCAGCCACCGAATTCTATCACAGTTGAAGCTGAAGAGCCTTCAGGTCGACAGTGTTTCGGGGTTACCCCCGAGGCCTATACATATTGTACATAAGTCCGTAAGAAGTGTAATAATTCAACTGACCTATTTACTCTATTTACTGTGAGGTTTCCTGTCCTTTTTATGCCAAAGATAGAAGTTCCCGTCACCACAGACACCATGTAATTCGTGTGTGGTCCCTTGTGCTGATCGAGATTAGGATCGAGATTAGGAGCAGGTCCTTGCGCACGTTCTTTCCGTTTAAACAAGAGCACAACTGCAAACGCGACCTCCACACCATTTTTACGCACTTCTTCATTATTACCCTACATCTAAACACGATGTCTAGCCTTTCCCACCTAAAAGCCGCCTTCAAAAGCTTCAGGCGCGATGGGTATAAAGAACCACTTCAAGAGAGAGTTAAGCCAGACATAGACAACGACGGGTATAAAGAACCACTTCAAGAAAGAGTTAAGCCAGACATAGACAACGACGGGTTATGTCCAGGTTGCTCTGGCGTCATCTCCTCTGCACGCCAACCGCCCCAGAACCGCATGAATCCCGAGTCGTCCAACTTGCGTGGTATTAGTCCACGTATACGCTACCGCATGGAACCTCATGATTGTCTTCTATGTCCCCTGCTTCTCGACACCTTTCCGCAGTGCCTACCAAAAAACAACACTATTAGATCAAATGGTTACTACATAGAGATGGTCGAGTTCTCCCTGCTACCTGACATTCTATCAAATATGGGTATGAGCCTGACACCAGACTCGGATGCTCTTGCAGGAGATACAACATTTATAGCAGCTACTAATGTGTTGCCGCATGAGACTCACCATGGCTCGAGATCGGATGTAAAAGACATGGAGAGGGACCTGAAATCGTTCATCGCTCTATATCCAGATGAGAAAGAGGGCTTAAGTCTAGCTCAGACTAAAATTGTGTCTGTCCAGGATGTGTCCTTGATGTTTGACCCGGCGCCGGTGATAGAATGGTTAGAACGCTGCCAATTAGAGCATTCGTCCTCCTGCTCGAGCAAGTCCAGGCATTTATCAAACACCCTCAGGTTGGTCGATTGTGTTGAGAGCCAAATATGCCGACACAGCTGCTCAAGCCATAAAGGTGTGTCGAGATGTAAAGGAATGAGACTCTGCACAATCGAGGTGAGCGCAGCCTGCCTTGAGCAGCCCGGATACGAGTACCTGGCGCTGAGCTACGTTTGGGGTGAGACTAAACCGGCAAAATGGGAAGGCGATGAATGTGCAGATCCGAAGCCTCCATCGTCTATCATGCTCGGCCCCAGCCTAGTCAACGTTGCGACTACTATCGCAGACGCTATCGAAGTAACGACTGCCCTAAACCGACGATATCTCTGGGTCGACCAATACTGCATCGACCAGGATAACTCTTCGCAGAGGCGGGAGTCAATATCACAGATGCGGCGTATCTATGAGAAGGCAGATGTTGCACTCGTGGCGGCCGCCGGCAAGGATGCTAACCATGGCCTTCCGGGTATGCATTCGCAGATGAGAACTCGGTCACAAACGCTCAAAGTCGCTGGTGTAACAGTCCGTTGTGTTCCAAGCCTACCTCAAAAAGATATTAAGTCATCGGTATGGGCCACGCGCGGATGGACGTACGAAGAGGCATTTCTGAGTCGTAGAAGGCTGGTGTTTCTAGACGATCAGGTGTATTTTGAGTGTAAAGTGGCACACTCGTGCGATCGCATCTCGGCTTCTCCTGGCGTTGCTCTACGTCCTCTCTTTGGTACCACAGAACACGAGCGAGCCGCGTCATTTTCCCAAGACAACGATTCTTACCATAACCTCCAGATATTGTATGGAAATGAAGGGCCCCAAAGTCCTGAAGGCCACCAGGGCCTTCTTGTAATGGTCTATTTTGCTTTATATATGGATTCTGTGGTGGGATTCACCAGCCGAACCCTCACCCATGAATGGGACTCGTTGAACGCTTTCCGCGGAATGATAGAAAAATTTCAGGACAATACAGGAACCCCTATTTACCACATATGGGGAGCGCCCTTCGCCGGAAGCCCGACAATCAGTTCGGACTATGTTCGCTTTTTTGCAACGGGTATTTCCTGGATCCACAGAGGCCCCAGGCCTGAGATAACGTACGAGTACCCTCTCCATGCTACTATCAGTGTGACGTTTGCTTCTCGTAGACCCAAGTTTCCCTCGTGGTCGTGGACTGGGTGGAAGGGCGAACTTTATTTCCCGGGTCGTTGTCCAGTTACCCGTGGACCCAGACTTCTCCAGAACGTCATATGTCAAGTATTGTTCCGAGATACCGATAGTGGGGTGATCAGCCGTTTAGAGGACATTGTACAGCATAACAAATCAAATCGCGCAGGGCTGCAGTATCCGCGCACTCTCGTCCTCGAGGCACCTGTGATTCCATTGAAGGACTTGCTACGTGATGGCCTCTACGAAGATGAAGTGACATTTCGCCTTGATGTCAAAGACATCCAGGATAGTCCTGAATATTGGAGGAGGAAACTAACTAAAGGCAAAGATATTCAATGTGTCGGGCTTGGTACGTTTCCTGGCCATTATATAGGTCTTGTGCTGGCTAGAAATAAGGAGGGAAATGGCAATAATAGGAAGATATATTATAGAATTGGGACTGTTACTATTACGGACGGCCGATTCAACGACGATGCTTTTAAGAGTTGGGATTTAAAGACTTTCGAGATAGAGTAGGAGCCTTGTTAGCGGGGCAAGTTTTGGTAGAAGCTAATATAGTATTGGGAATCTTGCAGGTCCACGCGACTTATTAGATAGCAGCTATGTATTTGAAAATGATTTGATTTAACTAGTGGACGGTGATTCTCCTCCTTAAATCATTTGTTGACCCTAAGCTGTGCTTCTCAACTATTACTAGTTAGTGCTATAATAAATACAGATATCCCTACCAAAATTCGACAGACGATTTAGGGCTCTCTCTCTCTCCGCCAGGCATTCGTATTAATATGCCTCTGCGGCAGTTAGTTATAGTACGGGCAAAAGCCTGTGCTAGATTGACTTGAAACCATCCAGCCCTATTGATTGCCAGCGGCCCTCTTTAACCTAGCTACTACATCTTTCCTAGCAGCCTCCTCCGACTTAATCGCTTCCTTCAACATAACTGTAGCTGCCTCTTCTAACCATATTTTCTCCTCCAACTTGGCGGCCTTCTCCAAGTTTCCGTTTTTCTTTAATTCTACCAATTCCTCCTCTCTCTCTGCCTTAGTAGCCTTCCTCTCTAACTCCTCCCATTTCTGATATTCTTCTGGCCATAGCTTGCCAGGAAAGAACGTGTCAAGTAAACTCTTACCTAAATGTGGATACTTCTCCTCAAGCGCAAACAAGGCATTCATCACCTTTGCCTCCCCTATAACGCCCTCAAACTTCAAAGGTACCCCAAAGGCCTCCGGAAATCGTATTTGTCCAGCAACATATATGTTCTGCAAGATTCCAACGCCACCAATAGCAAGGAGGAACCACGTATTTTGCTTGATACCTGCCGCAGTAATAAGCAACAAAATCCAGCATACAGCGAGAATAATAATAGCTAGTCTGGTCAACTTCGAGGCAGAGACGTCAGCATTCATTGGTCCAGCTGCAAGATCTTCGAGATCAAGTCCCTTCCCATCACCCAATATTACAAAGGCATGCTGACTGCCATTTCCTCTTGTTAATATCACAGACTTCTGCGACTCCTTCCGGCACGCCCATTTCTCCTCCCTCCATTGGCCAAGGCTTCCTGTGGCGAGAGAGAGAATTATCCCACAAATTGTCACCAAAAGTATGCCCCAGTCGCCGAATAGACCGCAAGGGATAGCAGCGATACCAAGCTGGACAAGGATCGTTACAAAACCGATGAAATAGATAAGATCGTGTCCTGGATACCCTGGCTGAGCCTTTTCCGCCTTGTATATCGAAACACACAGACCTGCCTGCGTTGGCTTCTTTATAGATTTCAACGGTTCCCCTGAATCCCTGGCTTTCTTCACGGCGGCTGTTTTGTCCATCTGCCATCTCTCATTAATCATTTCATCTAATCGTTTTTTGATCGGCCCACCCTTCATTCCTTCGTCCATCCATTCTTCGAAGTCTCTTACTATGCGCCCAATAATCCAACTTGAGTTGTCGCGAACATAGCCTGTTTTCCCGTTGATAACCTTGCATGTGCAATCGGGGAGGGGCATCAGCTTATTCTCGCCCACCGCAGAGACAACAGCTGTAACCGCATAGGCAACCCATCCTGAAACAACCTGTTAGCACAGGCCACAACGGACTTCACATCGAGAACAAGTAGGGAGAGGATAGCACACCGAATGAAAAAGCTACTGGTGTCAATCCTGAGCCTGCAAGTTGCGCAAGCGCACGCCCCACAACATCTCCGCCAAGAATCAACAGTACCGAGAAGACGTCCCCCGGATTCGTCCATTGCTGAGAGAACTCGCTCGAAGGTGCGCCTGGGTTGAAACTGCGCTGAAGGAGGCGAACAAGTAGTGGAGGCATCTTTCTTGTTGTGTTTTATTTAACTTCGTTAGGTGATGGAATTGAGGATCGCTCAAGGACTACAAGCCTGCCCCCCAGCCTTGTCCTGATGTCAGAGGCTCGATGGCTGGCTACTACATAGGAGGGTGTGGTATGAGACCCCCACCTCCCCCCACACCAAAGTACCACCAAGTACCGCCTCGCTAGCGCACATGCCGAACCCCAGCCAAAACGTCTCAAAGCTCTAGCAACTTTACTCGTTCGTACGCACGCCGAGGCCTCCAATACATAACTTTTATACCACAGCTACCATACCAGCAAAATACCTCGCTCGCGCGCATCCGATTTGAAATAATATACTCGCACGACTCAATTTGCGGAAGTAGTAAGATGGCGTCTCGCGCATTCACACCCGCTGCGCTTCGTCGCGTTGCAAACACAACGGCGGCGCCTCGATGCGCGCGCGCGTTTCAGACGAGTGCGAGGAGGGCGCAGGATGCTAGTCCGTTGCCTGCTAGGAAGCCTGTTGGTGCTTTCCGTGGAGGGTGAGTGCTTTTCTCTCTTTGCGCTCTGGAGTTCACCCGTTTCTCTTGATGCTCGAAGCGGTGAGGGAGGTGTGGTGGAGGCTGGATTGTTGGATGGGAAGGAATGGGGGGGATGGAGGCGGAAGGGGAGGGAAAGAGTGAAGAAATGGATTGAGGGACAGAAGCTAATGGGGACATAGGCTGTTTGGATTCTTCCTTGGTAGCACCTTGACGGGCGCGGGTGTTTATTACTACGTCCTCGAAGAGTATCGGGTTGCGAATGAGTTGTTGACGGAGGATATATACGTACGTTGCTTCCCCCTCTCCACTCCTGGATCGTGTGCCTACATCGGTGCTGGACTCTTGATATATAGGATTGTAGCTAACGTGATGGTGGAATAGTCCCTACAAGCCGCTGTGCAGCGTGTGCATGCGTATGTTGAGACGTTGGAGGAGAAACTGGATAATGCGGAGAGGAACAGGAAGTGAATTGAGAGTGTATATGCACAGAGGGGCTGATGATATGGTCTGGCTGGACTAGATATGAACAAGAGTAGCTGGATTGGGGAAGGGTGGTGATGGATGGGATGAGGGAAGAGCGAGAGCGAAATGTTTTCAGCGCTGTATGGATGATTCTTGATTGAGGAGCGTGATGGAGGATGGGTGCTAGATGTATATGAAATCAATATACATATTCTGATGTATATGTTCATTTCCTGTGATATGCCACCTCCTAATATCTACCTACCTCAACTTTAAACTTTCACCCCCCAACCCGGACCTCCCCCCTCAGCCTCGCCAACCCAAAATTCCCACCACCCACAGCCTCGCCTCCCCCATCATCCTTCCAACTCCCAACCACACACCCCACCTCCACACCACCCAACACACCAACAATGGACCTCTTCGGCGTCATCGACATCCCAACCTCCAAATCCGCCTCAGCAGGATGGGCATACATCCCCGACACACAATCCTCCGCCGCCGCCCCAGCATCCCGCAAACGCGCGCGTCACACCGCGAGCGCGCATGATCAGAGCGCACGCCAGGATGCGAAAATCGCGAGGGACCTGGCGGCGCTGGAGAAGGAGGGGGGAGGGAGGGAAGTGAGCATTCCGGTGCCGGTTAGGGCGAGGGATGGGGCGGGGAGGGGTGAGTCGGTTCCTTGCTTTGCTTTCATTGCTGCTATGTCCTTGGCTTCCCAGAGCACGCTGCGTCGGGTCTAGAGCTCTTCTGCCGCGGCGCTGGGGGAGATGGGAGATGCGGTGCCTGAGATGAGATGAGAAGATATAGAACTGACAATGAAACAGCAACACACGGCAAAGTAACCCCCGCCGTCCGCAAAATCCTCCAATCCCAGAAAACCTTCGCAAACCACCTCTCCGACGCCGAAGCTCTCGCTGCCCTCGCTCCTCCTCCCTCCTCCACCGCCGCCGCCGCGACAGCTACACCCGCTGCGCCCACACCACCGCCTACGACGGCGCAGTCGAAACGAGGGAATAAACGGCGCTCCCTCGCTGCGGGGGCAGCTGCTACACCTCCGCCCCCGACGACTGCGAAGGGGGAAGCACAAGCGCAGGGACAGGGTGATACAGAGATGCCCGACGCCGACACTGAGGCCGGCGGCCTCCTAGCGAGCAGCACGCGCTTCGCTGCGCACCCTGGGGACAACGACCCGTTGCTCAAGTCGCGGATCCCCAGTATGCCTTCTAAAGAGGAGGTGGAAGCGCTACTAGCGGAGCGACCTAGGGGGTATCTTGAGGCGAGGGCGGGGTTGGAGGCGAGGGTGAAGGGGAGGAGGTTTTGTGAGGTTTGTGGGTTTTGGGGGAGGGTTAGGTGTATGGCTTGTGGGACTAGGTGTTGTGCGCTTGAGTGCTTGGGGGTGCATAGGGAGGAGTGCTTTGGGGGGTATGGTGCGTAGGATGGGATTTGTGAGAGGGTGCTGGGATTGGGATGGGGGTGGGATGGGAATGGGAATGGGAATGGCGTTTTGGGAGGCGGGGTATACACATTTGCTGGGAGTTTATTTTCGATGTACTTCATAGCTGTCGGGAGCGGGTTTGTGAAGAGATGAATGAAATAAATAGATATCCAATCGGTCTAACTCTGTTCTATATACTCTGTCATATATGCCATATTACATCCCTCTAATCTATTACACGAAATCGCTCGCTCATACAACAAACCCCCTATCCTCCC